>CAUYPK010131719.1:0-19061 GCA_963574355.1 Loris lydekkerianus
AGATTGACTTCTGGCATATAAAACACAACAAAATAATAACTACTTTTACACATGTTTTAAAAACTGGCAGGTTGAATTTTTTTTTTTTTTTTTTTTTTTTTTTTGGCTTAATATCCCATTGTGTCTCCGTATGTGTATATACACACATTTTCCTTATCCATTCATCTGTCAATAGACAATTGTTACTGTATTTTGGCTATTGTGAAGAATGCTGCAATGACCATGGGATTGTAGATAATGAATATTTACTATTTATACTTCCAGTAACCACCACCCAGACTAAGACAATGGAGATTCTAGGAAGCATTACAGAAAGCTTCCTTCCAAGCCAGTACTTGCCCCTTGTAATCACTACTGTGACTTCTATGACTATTGATTAATTTTGTCTGTTTTTGAGGCCCAGCACACAGTAGGTGTTTGATAAATATTTATGGAAACTCCACTAAAAATGCCCATTTCTTTTAATACAAACCACACCGATTTGGACCTTCCCTCAATATGAGTCCAAGCTGGTCTCACTATCATCACTATTCTGGTTTTCTATGCTACTTTCAGCCTTGTGGTGGATGATGGCTGAATTGTACACAACTGTAGCTCCAAAGAAAGTGTGAATGACATATTTGAAGATGGAAGTCACTGTCATCTACATAATAATTAAAGTAACAGAGATGGATCCAAGTGTTTAATAGAGGAACATGGAGAAAATGGCCTATGCTTGAGCCCTCAGAAACTCAATCTTTAAAGAAGAAAGGGGTTTCCTATGCTTCCCTGTACCTTCCCAGTATGCCCCATGCCCCTATGCAGAAACCTGCACAAGCAGACTATAGTAAATTTCTTCAACTGGAACTTGAGTTCAGTGCTGGGCACTGTTCTGAGTATAAGGCTACGGTGATGATAAGACAGACCAAGACTTTGCCATCATGGAATTGATGTTTGCATGGAAGCAGATAGATAATAAATGTATGAATAAAGTTAGTTGGTACTAGGCTTTAGGGTGAAAGTGAAAGTGGGTAATGTTGGTGATGTTACTTTAACAGTTGAACTTTCTTTGCTATGTTTGAATTAGTTCGTGAACCCAGGTAGTCAGGCTCTGATATTATCTCATTTGAGTTAATTTCAGAGATATGAGATTTGAGTGGGGCAATGTGGCCACAGGGTCTAGAGTTCTAGACCCATGGACAATTACTGATTTGTCTCTTTACATGTCTGGAGACTCCTTTGGTCATTTATGGGTTCATCAATGTCCACTTAAAAATGCACTATTTTTGTTACCAAAGCAATTACAAATGAAACCCCACCACTCCATTTCTGTAACAGTAAGTTATCTTCAATGATTTCTATTCTGGGCTATTTTACCAAGAGATGTGTGGTAGTACAGATGATAGGTTATAAAATGATCTTCTTCCTTACCTTAGTTGCTATTCTCTGTTCACTGTGTGAGGCATTTATTAAGTCCCAAAGGGAAGAAAACTAAGCAGAGTTGTGGCAGGCTGCCTCTAAGACAGCCCCCAGTGATTCTAGCCTCCTAATAGTCCCTTGTGTAATCCCCTTAGCTCATGCATAGGGTAAACTTATTTATTCACTTCTAACAAATACAGAAGTTGGCAAAAAAAATGCATACAGATTTTAAGGAAAACACTGTATTCAAATTGTAATACTCAATATACACTGATGACATTTGTTATCTTGTATATCGTGTCTTATAGCTCTTATAATTGTAGAAGTGAAACATGACTTGAGTATGACAATTTGAATACAGTTTTTTCTTAATTAAAATGTGTACACATTTTGGGGGACTCTCTATATTAGAGAAGTGATGGCATACCACTTTTGAGGCTAGGTTATAAAATGGTGGTTTCTGTCTTGAACATGATGTTCACTCACTCATCTTGGGGCAAGCCAGCTGCCAAGTCTTAAGGCAGCCCTCAGGAGAGGCCCATGTGGCAAGGGACCAAGGCTTGTCAACATTCAACTAAAGAATCTAGAAAGTTGATTCTTCCCTTCAAGGTTCAGCCTTCACAGGAGACAACAATCCCATGAAAGAACTTGAGAGCCAGAGGTAGCTACCTAAGCCACACTTGGATTCTTGACCCACAAAAACTGTGATAATAAAGGTTTATTATAAACCACTAAGTGATAGAGGATTTATTATAAAGTAACAGCAACTTATACAGTCATAGCCATAGAAATTATATTGGCATTTTCACAATCAACTGTATAAACCTGAACTATTATAGTAGAAAGACTACTGGAGCTTGCATGATCTACTACACCTATGGAAATTAATCAACAGTCCTTGAAGGCAGATGTCTCATGGTCTAAATCCAGTAGGTCTTCAAGTAATCATTTTTGAATTAAACTATTTCCTTCCCTGGAAATACCACATCCTAGATCAAAATTTCTATTCATATATCCAGTCCTGTTTGTTGTAGAGAGCTTAAAGGACTAGGGGAAGTTCACTTTCCTGTTCTTGGATACTTTTAGTGTTTACTAGCATATTTTTACATGTTCCCCATTCTGTCTGTATGCTAGAATTGCCCAGAGAGCTTTCCAAAAAAAATCAGAACATCTCAATGGCCAGGCAAAACCTCAATAAATCAATCTCTGGGCTATGATTATAATCTTAGCTATCGATTAATCCTAAATTTTGTCCAGAGATATTTAACATGGACCATTAAATAAATGTGTGCAAACAGTAAGAAAATGTTTGCCTTGTGCATTTTCTGTAACTTCCTAAATTCTTTAGACTGTCCTAACATTTTTTAATGACATGCTTCAATTATTTACTCCTCCAAGCCCCAAATCTTTGTATGTTTAGTAAATGTAAATTAATTGTATTAAAATAACTGCAATAAATGTCTAACCAAAGGCAACGCTCCTTCTAAATTCAGTCAACAAATAATAGAGGCCCTACTGAATCAAACATTGCTCTTGCTAGGAAGAAAGGACTTCTGATATTTTAAATTATCTGTATTATTGCTTCCACCACTAACCAGAAACATTGCGAATCTAGAATGGACTATACTTGAAAAGGTAAAGTCACAGGCTAGAGGAAAATATTTTTAATACATAAAATCCAAGAAAGGACTTGTATCCAGAATATATAAAGAGTTCATACAAATCAATAAAAACAAGTGAATGTTTAAAATACACAAAAGATTTGGACCTCTTGCCTACACATGGTGTCTCACGTCTATAATCCTAGCACTTTGGGAGGCCAAGGGGGATGAATTACTTGAGCTCAAGAGTCTTGAGACCAGCCTGAGCAAGAGTGAGAATTCATCTCTATTAAAAATAGAAGAAAATTAGCTAGGCATGGTGGTAGGCACCTGTAGTCCCAGCTACTTAGGAGGCTGAGGCAAGAGGATCACTTGAGCCCAAGAGTTTGAGGTTCAAGATTTGGACCTCTTACATGAGAGGATACCAAAGTGGCCAATGAGAAAATGAAAATGTTCAACATCATCAATCATAAAGAGAAGGGAAATTAAAATGAGATACCACTATATACGCACAGAATGGCTAAAATGAAACAGACTGAGACTAGCAAGTATTAGTGAGGATGTAGGACTAGAACTGCTTCATATTGCTGGTGGGAGTATAAATTAGTATAACAGCTTAGGGAAAATGTTAGGCAGTACCTTCAAAAGCTAAACATACCTTATTTCTGAGCAATTCCACAGTATGTATATGTTTACCATAAGGCATATCCCATAATGCTCATTGCAGCTTTATTCATAGTAGTCGGAGTCTGACACTCAAATGTCCAGCAGAATGGGTAAATTGTGCCATATTCATACAATGGAATCTCATACCACAACAAACACAAGACCATGCTTGCAGGCACCATGTAACTAACTCTTACAGACATAGTATTGAAAGAAGGTTCATGAAACAGTCTGTACTGTATGAGTCTATTTACATGAAGTATAAGAACAGACAAAACTCATCAATGGTAATATAATTAACAGTAGTGGTTAATCCTGGGTGAGGTTGGGGGGATGCAAGAGGGGTGTGGTTATTGACTGAGAAGGGGAATAAGGGAACCTTCAAGGGCACTGAAAATATTCTATATCTTATCTGGGCAGTTGTTACACTGGCTTATACTGTAAATTTTCAAGCTGTACACTTATCATTTTGTGCATTTTACCATAAGCATTATGCCTCAAAAAAGTATTTTTTGTCTTAATTTCATTCAAAGGAAGAAAGTACATTATACACATGTCATTCAGAGTTGAAATAGGAATACTTTAGTTTTTAAGGGAAATAAAGTTTGGTCCAAATGTTTCATGTTATGAGTATGTAATATTGAGATCTGAATTCAGTTTAGAAAACATATGGATTTGACACTTACCAAAGTATACCAATAAATGTATATTTTGTTAAAAGCTCAACCATGGGTTGAGCACTCTTTGGGATTTTACAGAAAGGTCTCATTTTGATCTACAATGAAATAGAAGTAAAAAATGATATGTTGCAAAGTTTTGAACTGCATATGTTTTCATAAAAGAGCTCTCCTCAATTTGCTAAAAATGTTGACTTTTTGAAAAGAGAATGTTTGGGAAGTGCCCACTGTCAGCCTTCTAGCAGGGTTTACCCCATGTAGAGTTGAGGCTGATAAATGCATATAGTTAGAAAACCATCTCCATCCTAATTATAGATTGTTCTACAAAGAAAAGTGAGCTTTTAAAATCTACTCATTTGAGAACAGATCAATTTATACCTTTACCAGGTTTTTGGTTTTTTTGGATGACTCAACAAGAAAGAAAAATATTGACCACAGATAATATATGAGACAGCCCCTATTGCTAAAATACTTTTTAAATCAAATGCAAGTGTTCCAAACTTCAGTACAAATTGGGGCACTGGGACAGCTCCATGGTGGGACATAATTTCTTCTCTAGATTGCATTTATTCTATTCAACCCCGAGAAGAAAGACGGAAAGGAAGAATACATGCTCATTAGAGACAAGGAAGGAAAGAGTATGTGCTCATTCCCTTTTCAAATGGAATCTAGTGGAAATTTTTGTATTTATTTTAGTGGATTTTGGAAGCCTGACATAATATGAAGTTTCTATTTCTGTAGCCAACAATGTACCCTGTATGTGGTAAGTGATCCAAGTTTCTTTGAGGTGGACGTATCCCTTGAACTCAGAGGAGTTCCAGACCAGCCTGAGCAAGACCAAGACCCCATCTTTACTAAAAACAGAAAAACTAGCCAGGCATTGTGGCGGGCACCTATGGTTCCAGCTACTTGGGAGGTTGAGGCAAGAGGATCGCTTGAGCCCAAGAGTCTGATGTTGCTGTGAGCTATGGTGCCACAGTACTCTACGCAGGGCACAGAGTGAGATTCTGTCTCAAACAAACAACCACCACCAACAAAACTAATCCTTCAGCTTTTCTGCTGCCTGATGCTACTTCGGTGGGGCGGGAGCATGTACGGAAAAATGTATCTGTGTGTGAAGTGATCTGGCTACAATTCCCTGGGGAACGAGATACAACCGAAATATGCCTTTAAAAACGTGGGTAATAACCAAAGAATAAACCAGAACACAGGCACTTGTAATTGCTCTATTTATTAATACATGTATCACAAATGTTCACAATATCAATGCATTCTTGTTGGCATGCTAGACAGAGGCATTATTTTTGAAGATCTTTTAAAAACATGTTGACTTTTGTTCCCCCTTCGCACTCATTTTTAAATTGATCTGTTGAGGTCCTCAATGTCTGTAATGTCAATGCAAGAAAGAAATACAGGAAGAAAAAGAGATAAAACAACACAAGAGCAATTAATTGGGGAGAAACAAAAGTAGTATCACTGCCTTCACGAGAAGCAGAAACACAGCTTTGTAACAGGGTTATACAGGTTTCAACTGCGAGGCAAAGGGGCACTAAACTGCCTGTCCATACCCAGGTATGTGATAACAAGCAAGGAGGCCTCCTGAAGCTCAACAGTCATTTCCTTCATGCGTGACACATGCTTTTTTTCTCCTCATGGACAATTACTGATTTGTCTCTTTACATGTCTGAGGCAGCCTGAAGAAGGTAGGAAAGAGCCTTAGTAAAGGGAAAACCAAACCAAATTAAGCCAAAAGAACAGATAACTATCATCTGCTTATCTACTTAAAGGTGTGTGGCATTTATGGACCACAGTGAGGAGCTTAACAGGAGCCTCCCACACTACATGCAGGGCCCAAAGGGGCCAGCGGTGGTGTGACAGCCAGTCACCTACAACGAGCTGCAGTTGGACCAAGTACAGGTGGAGGAGCTGGCACGCGCGGGGTCTCTGGGTGGGGTTCACTAGGACTAGCTGTGTGGGGGACCTGGCTACACTCTGTGCCACAACAGGGCTTCACAAAATGGACACTACACATGACACGGGCTGAAAGGTGGAGCAGAGACTGGGTGGGAGTGTCAGTTGCACGTGGGGGTTAAGGGATAGAGGGGTGCAGGGCAGGTGTATTATGTACTGTGCTCTAACGTTCTTTGGAAGTCTTTCAAACATTGCTGCAGTTCCTTTTTAAAACAGGTCTCTTATTCTGCTGTCGTTCTGGAAAGACTAAGAGAGAAATGAAGACATGTGAGTAACTCACCAATAATTAAAAGCTCAGCAAAAAGGTAACAGGTTAAAAAGAGCATTTTCACCTTTTCCACAATAGTACCGATCATACCTCCTCCCCAGCACTATGGAAATGACATTTTTGCAAGCAGGCAAATGCCACCAAGATCAGGGAGTTGAGTGATCAGGCAGTACTCCTGCCAAAGGGAATCCCCCAAAGTGAATACCCCCCAATGCCACTCACCTTCTCCTTACACCATCTCATACTGATTGGCTGTGATGAACCGGGACAGACAGCAGGCCAGCAGCATGCCAATCAGCTGTTGCCAGGGAGAAAAACAAAAATGAGAATATGGAGTCAATGAACTATGCCCTTCTTTGTCCCATAGCTATCATTTTTTTTTTAATTTTGATTTTTAATTGGTAAATAATAACTGCAAATATTCATGGGGTACAATGTGATGTTTTGATATTTGCATGTCCTTTGATGTAATTTTTTAACAACCAAGGGTTTGGGGATGGGGAAAGGGCAGGAAAGCAAAAGAGCAATACTGATGTCAATTGTGGAATCTCTTCTATAGGGACTCTAACTGCAGGGCCAACTAGAGGTTCGCAAACTGCCCCTAAGGTTCCAGCTGTAGCTCACTCCTGCCATTTAAGAACAACTTTTGACACTTAACTAGTATTAAGATGTGTTCATGCTGTAAGAATAGTGAAAAAATTAAGTAACACAGAATTAGTGAGATATTCATGAAAAGGTCAAAATTTAATTCAAAGCCATAGCACATGTATCTGAAAGATTTCTTAGCATAGTATGATACACCAGCCAAATCTGGCTGACAGAATAATAGTTCTTTCCTTGAGACAAGCACAGAGACACTTGGCCAGGCATATTTGTCTTTGAAGTAAGAAAGCCACAGCTTGTGAGAGGGGAAAGGGGAAAGTGGGGCTTTCAATTGTGCCTCTAAACCATATAGCTAGCTCATGTCTTAACTGGGCTCATCTTCACCCAGGGCCCACCAAACAACTAGGAACAAAGTACCCCTACCTGTCTCTGTGCCATGCTTGGACCAGTGGCACAGGTGAATCTCATTTTTAAAAAGTTGCTCTTTATCAGACACCCTTAAGCACATGTTGGTCTGTTCATTAGGAACCAAATTCTCACTCATTTATCCGGAGGATCAGCATTCTTTGAATAGGAGCCCAATTATTCACTTGAGTCTAGAATCCACTTTCTCTAGGCCAATGCAGTCCCTTCTCCTTAAGCAATTTGGCATGTTTTATTGAAGAAGAGGTGAGAATGGCCTTTAGAGGTAATCTGGTGCAGTGTCACTCCAAGTGTGGTTTCAGCACCAACATCAGCATCACCTGGGACCTTGTTAGAAATGTACATTCTCAGGCTGTAGACCCCCTGAATCAGATACTTGGGGGGGGGGGACAGCACCTTGTGTTTTAACAGGGCAGGGGACTACTCCTCTAGTCCTCCTAGGCACCCTTATCTTCCAGGCGAGACATCTGGCAGCAGCCACAATGGGTTCCAAGGTTGGCCGGGGCAACACCTTGCCTGTTCAGAGTTAGAAGAACTCCCTTCTTCTAACTCTGAACCCACCTATGCAAGTTTCAGTCCCTGATTCTTATCTTCCTTTTGAGAATTAAGCTGTGAAATATGCAAACTATAACCTCTGTCAGATAAGGAAAAATTATCACCTTATAGATTCACCCTATTTCCTACCAAGTCATTGAGCCAACATCATTTTAATGCCACAAAGTACACAGAATCATGAACTTACTGCCAAGTGGCTGAAGATACCATAGCTGTAACCTTCAGAATATTCTGCCAAATGGGACACTAAAATTTCCCTATGAGTGTAAGGTCTTTGAACCTCATAGCTTATCTCTTTTTATTAGAGCTTCCATTTCTTGGGACCAACAAATATCAGAAGACACTTGATAATATAAAAAATCAGATTCTGGCCCCCCAAAATCAAATAAGTACATAACATATTCAGGACTACAAAAACTACAGTTATTCTTTGGTATCCACAGAAGATTTGTTCCAGGATCTCTCAAGGACACCAAAATTCATGATTGCTCAAGTCTCTGGTATAAAATGGCATAGTATTTGCATATAACCTATACACATCCTCTGGTATACTTTAAGTCATATCTAGATTACTTGTAACCCAATACAAAGTAAATGCTATATGAGTAGTTGCTATACTGTATATATATATTTTTTGTTTTATTTTTACTGTTGTATTTTTATTTTTAATTATTTCATATATTTTTAATCCACAGTTGGTTGAATCTATGGATGTGGAGTCCACATATACAGAGGACTGAATGTACTGACCCTTTTCCACAACCTTGTGCAATATTACAATCTCAATTTTTCAGATAAAATGAATTTAAGGGAGGTTAAAGAATCTCTCCCAAAACCACACAGGTAGTTCACACAGAGCCTAGGGTTGTATTCTCTTCCCCTATCCAAGAATAGCCCCACCTCTATCCCCTTCTACAAAGAAAAGGTGAACAGGTTTCCTCAAGGGCCCTGAAGAAGAATTACTGGCATATAATGGGTCATTCTGGCAGCCTGTGCAGACCCTGGGGGAGGCCAGGCAAGGGGTGAGTGTCAGGGAATGGGTAGGAATAGGATCTATATTTGTTGATAAGTACCTTTTTCCTTCTAATTATAGTCTGGAAGGTTTTGTTATAAAAACATAGAATGAATTCCCTTTAGGTGCTCCCAGAGGCTGGAACAAGGGTGATCTCTAGCCTTAACATAGCAGACCGGGTGAGGAGGTCACAGCTGTAACCTTGGATCTACAGTAGCTCCCCAACCTCAAGCCTCAGGCAAGCCACTCAGCCCTCTCCTTTCAGAAAACAGCTCTACTGTCTCCACTCCAGAATATAACATTCCATGAAACCGTGGATCTACTGATGTCTGGAAAATAACTTAGCTTCCAGGAATACTGAGGCTATTGGCACCATAAACAGCTGCAGTTCTTAGAACATCTGTCTGGTAAAAGCCACTCATAGCCATTCTTCTCCCTGCCCTAGGTCTCAAGTCTGCCCTGCTGGACCTGCTTGGTGAGAGGGATGGAAGAAAAGTATTAATCAGATTCTTTGTGACTTGGAGAAAGATCCATTTGACCTGATTCATCTCACTAATGAAAATAGGATCCTCCTCCCCCACCACCCACACACTCATGACACATGGGAATATTCTCGGATGCTATGATGTCTCATCCATGGGATTCCTGGTTCTTTGAGGCTCTCTTCCCCTCATGTATGGTATTGGCATCATGTTCCTTTATGGTTCTAGGATAGCCATTAGGAGAGATTTCAACAATATTTTTCCCTTCAAAGGGACAGTTCCCATCAAATGTCAAACCCAAGTATGATCCTTTGGTGTTAAAAATCTGATGCTGCATGGACAGGTGCAGTAGCTCACGCCTGTAATCCTAGGGCTTTGGGAAGCTGAGATGGGTGGATTGCTTGAGCTCAGGAGTTCAAGACCAGCTTGAGTAAGAGCAAGACCTCATCTCTACTAAAAACAGAAAAACTAGCCTGGCTAGGTGGTGCACACATGTAGTCCCAGCTACTCGGGTGGCTGAGTTTTGAGGTTGTGAGCTATGATGATGCCACAGCACGCTACCTACTGATGCTACACATACATGCCTTAAGCAGACAGCATGCTCAAGGCCATCAGCACATCCTGTATGCTGGCCTCATAAGAAGGCTTAGAATCTTCTAAAATGCCCCTGGCCATTACAGAGATGTTACTATTATTAAAACATTATAGCAACCAGATAGAAGTTCAGGATAGCAATTGCTTTTGAAATCTCTCTTGAGACTGAGTTAATGCGCTTCATTTGTGAACCCACTCGGGTTTGCCTGTGTGTTGGCATGTAGAGGGTTTAATTCACTTCATGAGCTGCAAACACATGAAGCACACTTCTAAAAGAGTTTTGAAACTGCAACAGGAAACACACTCATCTTGGCTGAGCTCACATGCTCTGGTGAGATGAAAAGTTACACAGGTTTTTGTAACTGCATGGGAAGAAAAGCTTTTCAGGCTCTGCACTTGCAAAGACAAACTATCAGACTAATGTTCTGTTCTCTAAGTGAGTGTTACACAGCGATGTTCGTTTTGTGGGTAATTTATTAAGCTGTGAACATACAATTGATGCACTTTTCTGTACATTTCATCTTTCAATTTAAAGTTTTCAGAACAAACTTAAATGAAATTAAAGTACATCTATACTGCTAAGTAGGAAAACCAGAGGTACACACAGGCAAGTAAAAAGTAATTAGAGTTTGAGATTGCCTCTACAGAAACGAGAGCTGTGGAAACATTACTGAGACAACATTAGTTGGGGTTTGTTTGAAAAATGATCTGTTGGTCTGAACAAAGTCTGAGTTAAACATAAATAAAGTTTTCATTGGGTTGCTAAGCACACATGTCAATCCTCTCATTCACCCACGGCAATATTATATCAAGGATATAATCATTTGGCTGGGAGATCAGAAGCCTGAGGGACTGGATTCTGCCTGATAGAGAAGGGCTAAATTTCAGATTTAGCTTAGTCTTGTTTCATCCTTGAGTATGTGTAGCTTACTTAATTAGCATAATTACTTCCCCCATTGTTTTTTAGAGGATGGGTAGAAATAATGAGATTTAAAAGATAATACACAAAACTTTGGTTCCTCTTAAAAAACATAGTAGCCAAACTTAGAGATTAAAATAATAATCACAAAATGAAGTTTGCTAAATTTAGGCTTCCTTTAAAGGGAGAGGTTTCATGCATAATCCCCTAAGAACTGAAAATAGACAGGTCAACAGAGAAAAAAGCCTTGCCCAAATCCAGACAAACCATTTAATGTTTTGTATTGTTTATGCTCCAATTATGCCAGCACATTGTTCAGTTAACCTCCATTTGACCTACAGAAGAAACCACTTGTTTTTTTTGGAGCTAGTGATTAGTTGGACTGTAACCAATATTCCCTTGATGACAAAACTTCATTTAAGTTGAAAAAGGAAAATCAATAAACAGATCACCTGAGGACTAATGAGCTCTGACCCCATCTATCAGCCTTTCCCAAGGCATGGGAAGGCACGCCAAGAACTTGGAGGCCAGGGAGGAAGATAAGGGAAAGGCTAGATCAGGCTCTGCACAATTATATAGGATACCTGGGAAAATGCGATTCCAAATGCCACTCCAGCGATGATTCCCATGTTAGTCTCCATGAAACTGGTCACCAGATCATAACAACCCTGGAAATAGAGAGACACGGTCTCAGAGACATGTTTTTACCCAGGCTAGCCTACATGCACTTGAAACACTCCCACATACATTCCAACCTTAATCATCAAATACAATTGCAACTCATGTTAGCCTTCTTTTCAAAGTTAAAAACACACACACACACACACACACACACACACACACACACACACAAAAAAAAGCTTCAAACATATAAAAGATACAGATAATACAATGAACCCCCACATGACCCTTCCCCTAACATCACAACATATGGTTGATCTTGTTTCATCTGAACCTCCCCAATTCCCATCCCCTGGTAGCAGCACTTTAAAGCCAATCCCAAGACATATAATTTCATCCACAAATGTTCCTACAGTGGGATTAAATTTAGCAATAAATATGTAAGATCTATGAGGCCAACACTATAGAGATAAAGAAGTAGACTTGGACAGATGAAAAGGCATTCCACATCCTTAAACAGGAAACCTTAGCATCATAAACATAGTTACTAACATTCTGACAACAAAAGAAAAATCTTGGATAAACAATGTGAAATCATCTGGGTAGAGGGTGGTGTTTGAATACCTGCCAACTTCATGGAGTTTCAGGGTTCTCCCTAAGGAGACCACTAAGATTTAGTCAATAGGAAAATCTTATGTTCTAAAATCATCTTTTCCAAAGGGAATGTATTCATTGTAACTGGCCAAATCTACACCTACACCTGTAACTTTGACTTAACATTCACAAAAGCATAATATGTAACCGAAATATATGCACCCCTACAGTATACTGAAACAAACAACAAAATCAACCTACAGTCCTTAATTGACTTATTCAGCTAGGAAGACGTGGTCTTTTTCCAGTTTTCTGAAGGACTAGAATGTATAAAGTCTGTGAAAAAGACATTAATTTAATAAACAGGATAAAGGTGGTTCTTGTTTATCAAGAAAGGAACACTAAGTTGTAATAACATCTGAAGAATAATAACAAAACACTTCATGTCTCCTATTTTTAAATTCAAAATTTTATAATATTTCTTTCTTTCTTTTTTTTTTTTTTTTTTCAAGGCAGAGCCTCACTTTGTTGCCCTGGATAGAGTACCATGGCATCATCATAGCTCATAGCAACCTCAAACTCTGGGGCTCAAGAGATCCTCTTGCCTCAGTTTTTCTGTTTTTAGCAGAGACTGGGTCTTGCTCTTGTTTAGGCTGGTCTCGAACACCTGAGTTCAAGTAATCCACCTGCCTCAGCCTCCCAGAGTGCTAGGATTACAGATGTGAGCCACTAGGCCAGGTGGCCCAATGTGTGGTTTTTGAATGAGCAACATGGCAACACCTGGCAGCTTGTTAGGAATGCAGAATCGGAGGTCCCACCCATACTTACGAAGTCCATAGGTTATTCTTCTTAAACAAATTTTAACACATTTTAGTCAGATCTCCAGATGCTTCACATACTCATTAAACTTCAAGAACATTCTTCTATAAGAAAAGCTCCCTTACTACTTTTGACTCCAAATAAGAAAGCAAGTTAACAAATCATATCAGTGATAGGATTACTTCAAATAAGATGAAAGTGAGTTAGCTTTTCTTGTTATCTAAACAATACAAACTGATGTCAAAGAAATGTTTTTCATCTCTGCATTTTTCTCTATTATTCTCTATTATTCACCACATGGGCTCAAAAGCTCATTTTCCATAGATCTGCATATTGGAAGAACTGTTTTGATACTACAACCACAAGCCATGTTTGCATTCAACTTTAAATTATCCACTAACAACAATCTCTCTCAATTTCCTAATATGAAAGTCTGGTTGTCAGGTGTGAGATAAATCTATGGAGACCTGCTAAGTCTCCTAGGAAGCACTCAGAACAGTTAATTTGTTCACCTTCTCAGCATATCTAAATCAACACGGTCACCATGGAAAACATCTGCAAGTGGCAGACTTTAACTATTAGGAGGAGAAGGCTAGTCCCAGACAGGTTCTGGGAAGAAGTATCGTGGTAGCTGCCAAGCAGAATAACTCTCCTTCTCTTGCTCTTACAAATTGCAAAGAAGCCCCAATAAGTAGGGGCTAAAGCATTGCTATTAGGCAACTGAACCTGTAGACAGGTCATCACTCAGCTAGCAAAACCAAAATAAAACTTGTCCCCAAATCCAAACAATAAATATCCTATTTAACTGTTCACCCCTCCCTCCTGCTCTCTTCCAGTTATTCTATACATGGTAGGTTCCTTAGGCTGCAAGGTAAAAGAGCCAAGAATCATCTTTCTGTGCTATCAGAGTATAGGATTCAAGACACCCAAGGATTTACGGGGTCGATCTATTTATTGTAAATCATGCATTCCATATAACTAGAATGTGGCAGCAGTTAAGCCTCCTGGGGGAAGGAGTTGATGGGGAGGGGGAGCTGACTTTTATGAGCATCTCCTATTCCCCTATCCCAATCACCTATCTTTTATAGATTAGGTGTCTGAGACTCAGGAGAAGCAATTTGTCTCAGAGGTTCTTGTGGGCATTACATGAGAATGTCTAATGAAATTCAGTAGATAAATTTCAGTTTTCATTCGCCTTTTTTCTTCAGGGAGCCAGGTTGGAAAGTATAAGAGGCGAGACGGAAGTAAAACACCTCTTCCAAGTATGTGGGGTGCCCAGGGAAATATAAAATACAAGTGAAATGGGAAGGCTGAGAGGGAGGTCAGTGTGTAAGTTATCAATGAAATGGAAAAATGCCTTCCATCATTCTTTTTGAAAATAATTATAAGGATTTTAGATCTACTATATGATATGCCTCCAAACTTGCTTTTAGATATTAACAAAAGATCCTCCCTACAAGGACCTGTGGCATCATTTCTACGAAAAGATACACCATGATATAGAAGACAAGTTTCACCATCATAATCATCACGTTAACATTTATTGATCCTTAATTGGTGCCAGGCACTGTGAAGGGCAGGAACTATTACCCCATTTTACAGATGAGAAAATCAATACTGAGATAGGTTAAGTAACTTGAATGAGATCACATACATAGCAAGCCACTGAGCCAGAATTTAAAGTGGAGTCTGTCTTTAGATCTTGTGGTCTTGACTTCTGGATCTTCAACTTTCACAAGAAGTTTGGGTGAAAAAAAAAAAAAAAAAGACTTTTCCCAAAGGTTGATGGTTGATGGGTGCTTCTTTTATGAATTGACCTTCTGAGGCTGCTATGTCAAATATCACGCTGCCATAAAGCACTTATTTTCTTTCATCAACCAGAGAATCCACCGTGTGCCAGGTATGCTTGGCACTTCATAAAATGGCAGCAAAAGGACACATGGGTGCTCAGTGGACATGTCCATGAGAAGCCAGGAGTCACCTTACAAAGTAATTGAGAGGCAAAGGAAACTTCAAAGTTTGGGTTCATGCAGAAATTGCAGTAAGGTGTGGTGGCTGGTGCCTGTAATCCTAGAACTCTGGGAGGCTGAAGCAGGGGGATTGCTTGAGCTCAGGAGTTTGAGACCAGCCTGAGCAACAGCAAGACCCCATCTCTACTAAAAATAGAAAAAAATTAGCTGGGTGTTGTGGTGAGTGCCTGTAGTCCTAGCTATTCAGGAGACTGAGGTAAAAAGATCGCTCGAGCTCAAGAGTTTGAGGTTGCTGTGAGCTACGATGATGCCTTGGCACCCTACCCACGGTGAAAAGAGTGAGACTCTGTCTCGAAGAAACAAAAAAAAAAAAAGAAATTCTAGTAAAAACAAATGCCTTCTAAATGAAAACAAGAAGCTGTCAGTACTGAATCTTACTAACTATACTAGTAACAAAGTAGTAAGGCCAGAATGACAAAATGAGCTTCCAGAATGGCAACAATGTCTTGCAGGGCTTATGCTATAGATATCAATGAATAAAACACAGAAAACACATCTTAACATTTAATCTGGAGAGAATGGCTGTCTCATCTCTGAATGATTCAATAGTTGGATCAAATCACATAAACTTTTGAAGACATCAGATTGAATTTTATCTTAGTAAGAAAATAAAATGTACCCCACAGCTGAATAACCACAGGTAAACTCAATAGGTTTTCCCCTTCCTGTCTATTTTGCCAAAACATATTTTACATATAAAATTCCTTTAAACATTTAAGAATGTAGATATCCTTCAAATATAGTTCTATCAGGTCTTTATCATAGTCTCCATAAAGTGAAATACAGAATGGACTTTCCTTTTCTCTGACTATTGAAACGTCATTTTCCTTGTTTCTACTATGTACTAATTTTCAAATTTCTTTTAGTCATCATTTCTTTCTGATTTCTTTGGAAGTCAGGACGTTGACAGTGAGTTGAATTGGAGTTGTTGATTTCTTTCCTATGGCAGTGAACTCCCCAAAATAAAGGCCACCCTCCTAGCAGAAGCAGATGTTGTCTGTCAATTCTGTTCCAATCTTTCTGCCAAGGACTGGCACCCAGCTGTGAATAATTTCATGTTTAGATAGTATATTAAGCAGAAGAAAGACACCCAGAAAGAAGAAAGCCAACATTCCCTGCCTGACATAAGCATCAAGGTTAACAGGAACCACTTGCTAAACCTTCCTAACTGTACTTTGTAGATTTTTGCTGCAGGAAAGAAATGTGAGGCTGGTTTGAGCCACAGCTTTCTCTTTTAGAAGTGAGCAGCTTCAAGTGCCTCTCCTAGGCCATTAAAGACCACAAAGGAAGAGTCTTGATTCTTTCCTGGACTATCACTTCTGACCTATTTGTCATAATTTCACAGTGACAAAAAAGCCCTCCCCAACATTCACCACAGATTCCATCAGGGAGGGGAGGAAGCTGTACCTTCTGGTTAACTTTGGTGGCAGCAGTGGTCAGATTGTGCAGATCCTGGGGATTACAATCAGTTTCGTTCATGCAGCAACTGGGGGGGATGCCGTTGTCCAGGAAGTAGGGGCTGGTGCTCCAGTTGGTGTAGTTCTGCACACCACAGCAGCTCAGCTATCAAGACGGAAAGGAGAAGAATCAAAAAGTGGCAGATAGAAGACTCTGTGGTCTCTTTACCCACTGCCCTGCAACCTTTAAAAAAGAAACACGGGCCAGGCTCCTCAGATAACATGCACAGCCTTGGTGCGTAAAGATGAACTGAACCTCCACTCACAATCATATTCACTTCAACGCCCATTTGATCTCCAAGAAAGGAGTTCTAGATTATACAAGTATATTGTGTTTGCTGTCTTACCACCTGCACGACCCGAAGCAGTGGTGTTCTGTCCTGGGTGAGTTGGGTGTGGTTAAAGATACAGATGTGTGTATCAACTAAAGCAGGATCGTTGATGCGGAAGCTGAGGCAAATATGGTTTTTAAAAATTCTCCACTGGCACCTATACTAATAAGTAAATAGTTTTTGTAAAAGATGCACACAGAGGAAGAGGGAGCTGGTATAAAGTACAGCCCATCAGCTGTTTAGATGTAAGGTGTTACTGGGACACAGGCATGCCTACTTATTTACATATTGTCTGTGACTGCTTTCGTGCTAGCGGCAGAGGTGTGTAGTTGTGGCAGAATGCATGACCCTCAAAGTCTAAAATATTTACAGTTGGACCCTTTAGAGAAAAGGTTTCCCAACCCTTGATATAAAGAATATTAAAGCAAGTGGGACAAAATACAATTATTGAGTCTGGGGAGAGAGTATGCAGTTCCTTGTAGTGTTCCTGTGACTTTTCTATATAAGTTAGAAATTTTATCAAACTAAATTATAAAAAAATATTGCTTCTGGAGTTAAAAACAAAACAAAACAAAAAAAAAACCCCACAAAACATAAAACAAGAAAACCCAAAGCCAATACCTCCTCAGATGATCCTGATGGGCAGTCAGATTGAGTGCCTGCACCTGCAACCCTAAATGCATCCAAGCAGGTAACTTCTCTTTCATTTCCCTCAGATCCTCAGCAAAGCACTAGGCAGCCCAAGTCATTCACATACCTGACAAATCCTCAGTTTCTCCTAGGTCTATTTTCTACTTCCATTCTACTGTCCCAGCCACTGAACACAGCTCACCCAGCCTTTCTGCCTGCCGGGAGCCGAAAACCTAAGAATAAGCTTATCAGGAATATTCATAGCCGGTTTAACAGGAATAGTCACAGCTAGAAAGCATTTAAGGGTGAGTAGGGCATTGTTACCCTTGGCTCCAGGAACTTGGTTCCAGACACTAAAAACATCACACCTGTTATCAGAAAACCCCCACCCTAATCTCACCCGCAGGCCTATTCCCCTCTGCCTGTATTTATATGGCTGTTGAAAAATAAAGTTCAGGAAGTTTGATCAGAATCCTGTCTTGCTCCCGGTTCTTCGTGTTTCTTGTTCCCTTCCTTCACTCTCTCAGCTCCATATCCTAGGTCCCTGCTGAACTAGTCCCGCGGGCCGGGGCAACTGCGCCCAGACGTGGGGCCATTTGGATTTGGGGTCCGAGAGAGCGTTGCTTCGGAAAGGCCGGCCGGCACCTTGGATCGCCGCTTGAAGGGAAGAGCGAGACAGATCCGCACTGTGATCGCCACTTTCATGAAGAAGTGAGTTAAGATCCGCATTGTGATCTCCACAGAGTTACCCATCTGTGAGTCAGATCTGATTTAGTAAGTGAGGCAACGCAATCATGGGACAAGCATTGAATAAACATGATTTATTCTTACAGGGGCTAGAAGAGTCCCTCAAGACACGAGGAATACGGGTAAAGAAAAAGGATCTTAAGAGATTTTTTGAATTTGTTGGTGATGTATGCCCATGGTTCCCCCTTGAATGAACTATCGATGAGAGACGGTGGGCCAGAGTAGGAGATTGTTTTAAGGATTATTATAGATCATTTGGCCCTGAGAAAATTCCAGTTCAAGCCTTCTCTTACTGGAATCTTATTAATGATGTTTTAAAAATCCATAGGAAATGACCAGATATTCAAGAGGTTATTACAGAAGGGGAAAAAGTTTTACAAAAACTTTCCCATCCACCCTCTATTTGTGCTTCTGTGTCTATTCCCATGCCTAACCTGCCAATCCTATCTTGATAAAAGCCCCTAGTCCCACTGCCACTGCTACCGCGTTTAAGCCGGTCCCTGCAGACCCGGCTCCAATAAAAGTTTATCCTTCCCTGACCCCTCCTTTATCCCCAACCAGAGATGAGTCTAATGACACCCTCAATCCTGATGAGGCTTCATCTCTAGAGGAGGAAGCCACTAAAGATCATAACCCTGATTGGCCACCCTTGTCAGGACCCC
>CAUYPK010131720.1:0-18547 GCA_963574355.1 Loris lydekkerianus
CAGGGCGACAGCTTGAGGCTCTGTCTCAAAACAAAAAAAAAAAGTTGAAAAGGACACAAAAAATGCAGAGATATTCCATGCTCATGCATTAGAAAAATCAATATTGCTGAAATGTCTACAATACCCAAAGCAATCTACAGATTCAAAGCAATCCCCATCTGCATTCTTCACAGAAATAGCAAAATAACCTTAAAATTCATATGAAAAAATGAAAGACCCAGAATAGCCAAAGCCATCAAGTGTAAAAAGAAAAAAATTGGAGGACTCCCCCCCGATAAATTATACTACAGAGTTGTAGTAACCAAAAAAGCATGATACTGTCATAAAAACAGAAAGACCAATGGAACAGAATAGAGAACCCAGAAATAAATTTATACATCTATAGTGAATTTATCTTCAACAAAGGTGCCAAGAACATACAGCAGAGAAAGGACAGTCTCTTCAATAAATTGTGCTGGAAAACTGGATATCTATATGCAGAGAAATGAAACTAGACGTTTGTCTTTTATCACATATAAAAACCAAAACAAAATGGACTTAAGTCTAAGACCTGAAATTATGAAACTATTAAAAGAAAACATTAGGGAAACATTTTAGGACATTAGTCTAGACAAGAACTCATTGAGTATCTCCCCAGGCAACTAAAGCAAAATTGGAGAAATGGGATTATATCAAACTAAATAGCTTCTGTACAGCAAAGGAAACAATAAAGTGAAGAGACAGCCCACAGTATAGGAGAAAATATTTGCAAACTATCTGTCTGATAAGGCTTAAAAACTAGAATACAGTATAAGGAAATCCAACAACTTGATAGGAAAAAATCAATGTGATTTAAAAAATGGGTAAGGGATCTGAATTGACATCTCTCAAAAGAATTCACACAAATGGCCAATGGGTATGTGAAAAAATGTTCAACATCAATAGTGAACAAATAAGGCAAGACAAAACTACAATGAGATATCATCTCACCTCAGTTAAAATGGCTTTTATCGAAAATGGTAGGCAATGGTGAATGCTGGTGAGGATGCGGAGAAAGGGGAACCCTGAGACACTGCTGGGGGTGGGAATGTAAGTTAGTGAAATCACTATGGAAAACTATATGGTAGTTCCTCAAAAAACTAAAAACAGAATTGCCATATGATCTAACAATCCCACTGCTGGGTATATATCTAAAGAATGGGAATTCGGTATATTGAAAATATATCTGCACTCCCATGTTTATTGCAGCACAATTCACAACAACCAAGATATGAAATCAACCTAAGTGTCTGTCAACAGATAAACATAGATAAAAAAAATTGTGGTACATATTCGCAACAGAATATTATATAGCCACAGAATAATGAAATCCTGCCACTTGAAACAACATGGATAGAACTGTGGAACATTATGTTAAGTGAGATAAGTCAAGTGCAGAAAGACAAATCTTGCTCATTCTCAGTCAGATGTAGTAGCTAAATATTAAAAACAATTGACTCAATGGTAGATGACCATAACCAAAGACCGGGAAGGAAAGTGGGGAGGGAGGATAATGTGGAAACCATTAGTGTGTGCACAGATAGTTAGATAGTCATATAGAATGAACAACATTTGATGGCACAACAATCAACTATAATCAACAGTAAGTTAAGGTATACTTTAAAGTAACTAAATTGAGATGTCCCTAACATGAACAAATGATAAATGCCTGAGGTGATGGACACCATTGCAAAAAATCACATGTACCCTGTACAGATATACAACTATTATGTACCCATAATAATTAAAAATAAAATATAAAGAATAAAAAATTTAAAAAGAGATAATCCACCTCTTTTTATATGTCAAGCCAATAAAGAGCAGTGGTGCTCCCCATATGTAGTGTGTGTGCTAGTGTGGGCATGGTTTCCAGTGAAAAAGGAGACAGAGCAATGATCTGAATGTCAGAATCTTCTCCAATGTTACTGTCGTCTTAGAGGGCATAGCACAAAGTTGGATCCAAATGCTATTTCTACTTGCTAATACATCTCTTTCTTCTTGAAAATGCACTATTTGGTCTGGATTCTCTGACTGTAGGATAGAGATGGCAGGTGTGTATTGAGTCCACCTGTCAATGGCGCCTGGTGCTGTTCTTGACTTTGACAGAGCCTCCATCTCTACATTCACACCCATCATCGGCTCTAGACCTGGCAGAGTTGAGAGGGAGACCTAGATTGATTTGTAAGTTTGCCATTTCATGTCCTTAATTTGGGGGAAGGGAGGAAAACGTATATACCAATTGCCTTCAATTTTAGTTTAATCATACATTTTAAAAGTCTGGATGAAAGTATCAGTCAAAATAATGAGTTTTTCTGATCACAGTATATTTTATCTTAGTTGTCACCATTTCCAGAATTTTCCTGCCACACAAAGGAAAGTCTTGGACTTTGGAAAAGGAAAGAGAAGATTCTGATAGCAAGGGTGAAGGCAGGTTGTGCTGTTCTGACAAAGCAGAAGCCATGTTTAGGAGAAAGGAGGGATATTTGGTGGGGGAAGCACACACATCCTATGTGGGACTAGATCAATGGCACGTGGTGTGGGAAGAACACAGGCCTTCAAATTAGACCGAACCTAGTTTTGTTTTCCTAAATTAAAAGCTGTATAACTTTGGATAAGTTGATTCACCAATCTTTTTCAGGCTTTCAAATCCCCCTAGAGGGCTATATTAGCACAGATTTGGGAGACCCACCAAAATTTCCAATTCAGTAAATCTTGGATGGGGCTAAAGAATTTGCATTTCTAAAAAGTTCCCAGGGACCAGAGTTTGAGAACTAAGATTAACCTGAGTCTCAACCTCTTCATCTGTGAAATGGCCCTAATGTTACCTACCTCATGGGATTATTGCAATAATAATACCGAACTAGTATTGAGTACTCACCATGTGCCAGCTGGGCACTCGCTAAGCATGTGACAAGGTTGCTGCAATTTAATTCTGACAGAAAGCTCACGTGAAGAATATGCTTTGGAGAGCTTGCTAGGTCAAAAAGCTAAGAAACAGGAGGCAGAATTTGAACTTAGGCAATCTTGGCACCAGAGCTCATGCTTCATGCTCCTATGGCCCTTTTTGAAATTAAATGAGATCATGCTTAAGGCATCTAACTATCTTGGTGTCTGGCACATGGGTGCCTAATACATGAGTGGCTGGTGTCTAATTTTAAGTTGACCTTTCTCGAAATGACCCAGGGGAAGGGAAATAAAGGAACAATATAGACAGTGGTGTGCCTGGGCTTCCAGCAGTGGCTTCTGTCACATACTGCAAGGTGTTTGGCTGCCTGATCCTCTTTGCTTCCTTTGCTTTATAGAAGCAGGTGAGCTAGAGAAAAGGGGTAGTCATAGGAGACATGGTTTCCAAGGACTTCACCAAAGCATGCTGTCTGCTGTGGTTTGTCATGGTTACAGCCCCTACACTCTACTCTCCCAGGTTGAGACAAACTCTCAACTCCAAAGCAGGCAAAGTTATCACATCTGTCCAAGTGAGTGGCTCACACCTGTAATCCCAGCACGCTGGGAGACTGAGATGGCTAGATTGCCTGAGCTCAGGAGTTCCAGACCAGTCTGAGCAAGAGCAAGACCCCATCTCTAAAAAGCAGTTAGGCATTGTGGTGGACACCTGTAGTCCCAGCTACTCGGGAGGTTGAGGCAAAAGTTTGAGGTGGCTGTGAGCTGTGATGCTATGGCACTCTACCAAGGGTGACCAAGTGAGACTCTGTCTCAAAAAAAAAAATCACATATCTGGATGGGCTCAGGCTTAGCCACTAAGGCATGTTACCTAGACCCAAGCATTGACATTCTCCATGAAACGTAAAACCACTGCCTTGAGCCAACTTACTTGTACTATCTGACTAATGTAATAACACATTAAAAATACCACAAGACAGGACATATAACTGTTCTAAAAAAGAATATAGGAAAAGAAGACGAGAAGAAATTGCTTATTTGTCGCATCATTATTCCTTCAATGAAGTTCTGTGAAATGATTTTGGGGGTATTGGAAGCTGCTTCCAGGAGAGCTGCTAAAATTGTTACTATCGTTTTTGAGAAGTCAGAGTCCTTATGTTTGCAGGCTCGTAAGCCTCAATAAACCTCAGACTAAACTGTGAATTAAAAAAAAAATCCCTTGGTTCAATGCTTTAATAAGTATCATTAGCAGCAGGAAAAAAAGACAACTTACTATGGAAGATATTATTACTGATGTCTTCTGCTTTTGGAAAATAGTGACTCGAAACTCAAATAAGGCCTTGACTTTGCCCTTTGCGAAGGTAATATGGATTGCTAAGGACACAGGGATGTGATAAATGGGAACATGACTTTTCCTCCTGTGACTATAACATTAAAACAAAGATAGATGCACACACATATATTTAAATGTTATACATTTTCCATGAATTATCATGTACTGAAAACTAAGACTTAGGTGAAATTCAGAATAGAAGATGTAATTGGCAAAATCGGACTCTCTTTCAGGAAGCACAATGCATTTTTCTGATTCTGAGCAAGTTATTGTAACCCTACATGGGTTGTGTTTTTCCATCCATGTCCCTTGCTTTCTGAGGGGATGTTACGAGGATTATTAGGACAATGTGAGCAAATGTATCTAGAGCTCACTGGTAGGAGGCGACACTGGAAATCAAAGCATGATTTTGTTCAGTGATTTTGATAATCTAAGGCTTATCTAACTTCTCTGACTAATGCTTCCTACACGGAGAAACACATGTCAGACCCTAGTGCCTATGCAAAGTTCCGTTGCCGGTTATTGTCCCGTACTTCTTAGCTGGGAACCTTTGATGTTTTCCTTCTATGAAGTTTCTAATCTTTCTGAGAAATAAATGAACCCTCATTCTTGTAGCGTTCACTTTTAGTGCTTTAATTTTGTAATTCCACCTTCCCTTTCCCTTCCTTCCCACTTTGCAGCTCTCACAGGTGTCTGGTCAGACCTGTCAGGTGGGTCTCTGTTTGCCTGTCATTTGGGAAGCCGATGGTCTTACCTGGGCACGGCTGATTGCACAAAGCGGAACAGGGGTTAGTTGGAATTGCAGGTGTGAGCAATCAATGTAGATCAGCACTAATCCATCAGCTATTAGAACCGCCAAGCTGCTGCAGGCCTGGCGGAGGAGCCAAATGCTGAGCGTGGCTGCGTGTCTGTGTGTGGAGTCACACGGGAGGCTGCACGCCCAGAATGCGGGCTCTGCCACCCTCACCACACACTTCCTCGTTGAGGCCCCGTTCTGTTCAGGACTGTATGAGAAATCACAGTGAGAGGAGACAGGTCGGAAGCCCAAGAGAGACACTTTCATGCATATCCTAAAAAGTAAAAGCTCAGGCTACAGAATTCTGGGCTCAAATATCCATTCCATCACTTATTGTCTGCTGGATCTTTGATAAGTTTCTTGTTTTCCCTAAGCTTCATTTCCTCATCTACAAAATGGAGATAATGTCTACTTCAAAGAGCCACCGTCTCTGGCAAGTAGTCGGTGCTAAAAGCATATTACTTGTTGTTATTTTTACCATTACTGTTAGAAAGCACAGCGTGCTATGGAGTAAGAACGGGAAGATAACACTTCCCAGTCTGGGAGACCAAGGCGGATTTCAGGAGGGCTGGGATCTGAGGGGCGTGAGCCTTGAAGATTCAGATGGAGTCAAAGGGAAGTGGCAGAAACTAAGGCGATTCTGGGATCAGCAAAAAATTTATGTGGGTTGGTGCTACAGTTTGGAGACAAAGGTCTTTGAGATCCAGTTTGTCAAGGACTGTGCTCTGTGAGAAGTTTGTCCTTTTGAAACAAATTCTGGGGTACGAGAACCCTCGCATCCGTTTATCAAAAGGTTACATTGCAAATTCTATCACTGATTTACCTATTGTGTAAAAAATCCAGGATACGTATGAAGGCACACACACTTCATGTTTTCCTTCCTTGAGTCTATTAGAAGTGACTTAATATCTGAGACCATTTGCCTTTGATTGATTTGGTACTAAAAACACGAGGGAGGAGCCTCCCAGGTACGGGGAGGTAGTCCTTCAGTGCATTTATGCTTTGTGTCAAATATGAGTGATGGTCTGAGATTTCCATGAAGCCTTTAGGCAATGTAAGACTGAGAAACACAGAAAGGTGACCTGTGAGCACAATTAATGGACAATACTGCCAGATATGATAGGAAGAGTGACAGATGAAGTCGGAAACCTGTTGTCTATTAATAGGGACCTCTCCTCCCGGGGTCCCAGTTGCCACACTTATATAATTAGGGTGTCACACTGATCATCTGTGAAAATGAAACTTTTTGTTTTAAGTTTTTTTATGAGGCAGTAAATACCCTTTAAGCCAATTAATCCAATGCAGAATCCTCATATGTAACTGACACAAATGTCGATTCTGTCTGAATCTTCAAGGCTGGCGGGTGGAGGCCCCGCCAAGGCCTCAGGGCAATCCACTCCCAAGCCACAACCTCAGAGTGGGGCAGACAGAGAGCTTCTTTCTTTATTTCTTTTCCCCTTATACTGAAGTACTGTTTTACAGAGATGGACACCTTGGCCTTTGTGGGGCCTATGTCCAAGGTGATGGGCTGCAGGATTGATGAGATACTATAGACTTCCAACATGCTACAGTCTGATACTGTTTTAAATTAACATGATAGCTTGGAGCTTTCAACTTTTCTATTAACTTGATTGAAAAGTTTTAGAAGATAAATTCATCTCCCTGGTGCTCTCTTTTAGCGGATTGCATAATATTTACCATACTGTGGTTTTTATTCACAAGATGGATTTCATTTTAATATGTCAGAGCCCTAACAGCAAATGCCCCCAAAGAAAGGGTGTTGAAATATATCTGACAGTACTCTGGAGATACTCTTATTCAGATAGGAAGCTATCTTCATTAGGAATGTCACTGAGGTGACTGCAGTAAAAATCTTGACTGGCATTGGAACAGAGGTGAGGAAACTTAAAGGAAGAGATTTTTCTCAGCAGCAGAAGAGGTTTCCACTGGGGCTGATTGATACTTGATTGGTTACCCACCAAGTGGGAGTAGCTGTGGACAGAAGGGCAAAGCATTTGTCCCTGAGAAGTTAGAAGAAATAAGAAAACAGCTGGAAAGTATTGTCATTCTAACCCTTCAGAGTATCCCAGTCCATTCCTGCCCCTGCCACAGCTGGAGAAGATAAGGCCTTAAATCAAGGGCTCTACACGCCGCCTAGCATTGCTACCCTCCAGTGGCCAACCTTCAAGGGAAAAGAAAGTCAGGCCTTGACTATCTCTAATACTACCAAAAACTTGGATCACACTCTAAGCAGGATGACTATGCACATACCACAGAATTAATGCCTCCTAGACTTAAAAATCATATTCTATACCCCGTCACCAACTGCTGTCTTAGAAAACCTGCGGCCAGCTGGCATGCTTCATCTCACGGGGGCAGCTGTACAGACCAGAGGATTTGCATGCCCTCCTGGAGCCGCTCAAACTTCACCTTTGCTAGTGGAGGTGCCTGCGGCTAGCCTGCGGTCTTCTCTAGATCTGTCTCATTTACTGTCACATAGTCAGTAGGTTTTATCCTGGAAAATTTACCTTAAGAAAGTCTTATGGTCATCGATAATTCCATGAGATTTATATTTGAAAATCTATGTGAATTTCAAATCCTATACTAACATTGAATTACTATGCTAATATTTTCATTTATCTAAACACATGTTAGTTATTATTATATATGTTAGCAGGAAAACAAAGAAATAAGTGTGACATACAGAGAAGTCAACAGATACAGATACATTATTCCTATTGTGTAGTTCTAGTTCAAGCTCTAATATGTCAAAAAATCCTTTAACCTCTCTAATCTTCCTTCTGTAAAATTTCCTTTGTAGAATGATGGTGAATAGAAAGTATTTTTCTTTTTTTGACTTCCTAACGTAGTTCCTGGCATTGGTACTTATAAATAATAACTTTATTATTGTAATTTCTGGTTTCTATTTGCTAACAGATTGATTCTGTAGATGACTGATTATGCCTGAACCATGAGAAAATTAAACACAAACTACTAACCTAAACTTTTTTAAAAGATGAATCCCATGCCTGGGACTGAAGATTAGACAAGCTATATATGCATTCCAAGAGCAAGCCAAAGCAATGGCCCGGCGTCAACCATCTAATGATGTGTTGGCATTCTGTAAATGGGAAGTGTGACTTTATTGTAAATCTTAAACAAATACTAAATAAATATAAACTATAATAAATATTTTAAATAAACTATAATATAGTTTAAATTCTGAACTCTATTGGAATTGCCTCCAAAAAGTCTACACTAGAAGGAGGCAATTCCAAATAGAGTTCGGCTCAGATCAATTCCTAAAACACTCAGGATTAATATTAAATAAACACACTGGCAAAGTAATATTAGGGAAGTCACTCTCCAGCCTTGCTAGCTTAGTTCTAATGTGGACAAAGCTTAAATGGCTAATTCTAGCTAGAAAGGAAGGTTTGAAGAGCTATCTCTTCTCTATTCTTTTGACTACTTTGCTGGCTATGATGTTTTTCTTAGCTTGTGTGAAAAAAAAAAAAAATACTCGGAATAAGATTGCTAGGTATTTCTTTCCTTTGGTGTATTTTTTCAGCCAAAGTATAAGACCTTACTTAGATGACTAGCAATTAAGAAATTTTTGTGGTTTATTTCCTGATCTAACCGCTTACTTCTGAAGAAAGCAATTCTGGCAAGCTTGAATTAACCTGGATCTTAACAAAACTGTACTGCCAAAAGTAATTTTGAAAAATTTAGGTAGAAAAGTCAGGCTGGAATTTTAACAATAAAATGCTTCCTATGTCTGCTTTTCTGAGATCATTGGGACTTTATTTTTTCCCCTTGGATGCTAATTTTGTGGAAAATAAGCTGTTTTCTTATGCACTAACTTCATACTTTAATAACATTGGAGACTTGCAGCTGAGCTTAAAGGCAAGCAGTCAGATCCATGATGCCAGTTGTACCTACAATCATGCTTTGAGTTAATAAAATCCTTTACTTATAAAGGTCTCAATGCTATTTTTGTAAATTTGATCTCATTGCTCTGTGTTAGTTGGAAAAGGATTTAGATTTTAATTCTTTCTTCAACAACACTAGAAGGAAGAAAAGAACTTTTTTTTTTTTTGCTGTTTTTGGATGGGGTCGGGTTTGAACCTGCCACCTCTGGTATATAGGGCTGACGCCCTACTCCTTTGAGCCACAGGTGCCACCCAAAGAAAAGAACTTCTAAAGTCCATATTCTAGGAGAAAAATCTAGAGATATCACACGTAATGTCAAGATGGAGAACTCCATGCTTCTAATTATCAGTTAATACAGAGCAATGCTGGCCTCAGGAGAGGCCTGAGTCAGCAGCTCAAGTGTGCCCCCAAGGATCAGATACTTTCACGTCTTTGTTTGCCATCTGTGGTGCTGGCGTCATTGGAAGAAGCTTTACTTAACTGTTGCAAGAGGACTGCCAGCAACGACCACAGTTGTCTGCTGCCTGACTGGCCCAGCAGATGGGCATGACCATCTCTGCTCCAGTATTCTCTGCAGTGGCCCCAAGGTTCACTCCAATGACATTGGTTCCATCATGGCTACAGGCAGCCCCCTGGCCATGCCCATTGGACAACTGAAAGCAGAGTGTCCACTGGCCTCCTTAGAGTCCCAGGCTCCATATCCAGAGCCCTGAGCAACATGAGTTTCACCCAAAGCATCTGATCCAAGATTGTGGGAACAGCGATTTCCCCCAGGGTGGCTGATAGGCAGTGAAACACTGAAAGTCCACAGGGATGACCACCAATTTACATAGCACACTTTGGGAAAATGCTGTTGAAGATGGAAGTGGGGGCAAGAGCGGGGCTAGGTGAGAGGAGAATAACAGGGTAGAGATACTGGGGAGCTTTGGAGCAGGACTCTGATAGAGTCAAAGTGGCAATTTTGGTGCTTAGTAATCCTAATATCTTGCCTGACTAGGGCTTCTTATTTTCCAAAGCACTTTAATTGACCTGAGACTTTGAATCCTCTTGTACAGTAGAATGGGCAGGGTATATGCCTATTTTGTAGATGAAATAGGAGTCCATGGAGAAAAACTTTGTAGAGCTAATGACAGATCCAGAATAATGATTCAGGTAACTTTCTTTGTTTCTCTTCTTACCGAACTATCATTTATAATAAAAATTTTTATATCTCCTGCCTCAAAGGAGATTACTCAGTGTTTAAAGGTTGGGGTTCAAGGAATGTATCAAGAGTTAATATCACATATGCCAAATATGAGTCATTAGCTAAATAAAATCACAGGATGGATCTAGTCTTGGGAGAGGTGGAGGGCTAGTTAGGGAAGGCTCAGGGAGTGAAAATGTCTTAGCTAACACCTTCAAGACAAGCAGGGATAGGGCAGATGAAAGGCTGGAGGGGAGAGAGCAAAGATCTCCAACAGAGGGAATAGCATGGACAAAGGCCCTGTCGTAAAGGGATGGTATGTTTAAAAAAAAAAAAAAAAAAAAAAAAAACTGCACAAAGCTGAATATGGCTGGAAAGGGTGAGAGGTTGAGTTGTGGAGAAGAAGGTGACTGCAGGCATTGGCCATGGCCACCCCACAAAGCATGAATGCTTTGGTTCCTATCCCAAGGGAATGAGGGGACATAAAGAAGTTTTGGAAAGGTCACACTATTTACAGAATGGAAAATGAGTGAGGATAGGGAAGGAAATGGGACACGCAGCCCATTACGACTGTTTCAGTCACCAAGGAGTGAGATTGATGATGGCCTGAATTAGGGTCATGTCAAAGGAAGAGAAATAAGTATTTAGATTTTTGAGACATTAAAATTGCAAACTTATAAAATATTATTCTACCCCAGAGAAATAGCAAATTATGTCTATTCAGAACACTTAGTTTTGTCTCTTCATTCAGTTTCACTTTTCCCACTGGATTTGCTCAGAAAGCATTTATTGAGCACTTACTACAAGCCAGATAATCTAATATTGCCCAGGTACTGCATTCTTGCCAGTTTAAGTTATTTAAAATATATTTACATCATATCACAAAGTTGGTCAATTTCAGCCCGACTTCATTTCAGAACTGTTTTGAATACTATTTTAAGTATAAGAAAGTTGTGAGATGATGTGTTTTTAAACACCTTTCTCTAAACTAAAAAACCTTTTTTGTTTTTCTGATGACACTTAGGAGAATGCCAAAGAAATGTATCAAACAAATGACTCCACCATTTGATATAACTATGTAAAATCACTGCAGAAACCCCAATGCATTTTGTGGGACTTGCTCAAATTTCAAAATTAGGACAGTCTAAACCCAACAGATGCAAATGAGGAAAGGTATTTAGCTCCTGCCAGGGATTTGGGCAAACAGGCAGCATTTGTTTACTAATTCATTCAGTTAAATTTTGATGAAGTCTGATGTTTAAAAACACCCTATTTACTTACAGAATTAAAAGTCTGTACACTCCTCCACTATCAGCAGCCCGGTACATCCCCCACCTACGTATCAGCTCCTTGAGTAATCGCTAAGCTATTGTGGGGCTTTACAACACTGGCTGATAAAGGCAATTCTAATTTAGTGCTCACATTAATTATCAGCAATATTAAATGACTATATTGGAGCTATTTTCATGTGTCATTCATATTCCTGTATGCTAAGGCAGATGATTATAATTGTTCTTACTACTTACCACATTTCATCCTTCTGCAGTGAAATTCTCTTTTTGAAGCATTTTGTTTTGGGGATATCTTAATAAGGAAAAAAGGGCTTACAATATTTTGAAATATTCACAAGGCACTGAGTAGCACTTTCTAATTCATTAGTCATATTTCATTGGACAATTCCTTTGTGTTATTTTATTTGTTTCTGCACACATGTAAACCAGATTAAAAAGTAAAAATGGGGTAGCCAGTCAATCTTCTCCAACTGATAACTGGAAAAAGAAATTATAATAGAAAATGAAAAACAAAATATCTCTGAGATTTGAAAGTTCATATTTCTTTTTAAGTTTGTTCACAGCCAGCTCTGTTAGGAGGTGAAATATGAAAACATGAAGCATACCTTTTGTTGCCTGAATATTACCCATCTGGGATCTGATTCACAGTAAACCTGCGGATAACATGTTTTCATAGCCCCTTTTCCCTAAGCTGAAAGCATTTTGCTCTATCCCATATTGAATGAAAACTTCATGTTTCTAATATGTGGATTACCTGCCTGACATAGATACCCGATTAATTGCCAAAGTTGATTCAGTATTCTAAACTTTGTCATAACAATGAAAACTGCCAGATGTTCACCCGAATTGATTTCTATAGAATAATATCTTAGTTATTTAGTGCAATTGGGGGAATGAGGTGTTTTAAAAAATGGATTATTTCCTAATAGCCGAAGTTCAAATCTTTGAATTATTTTCACTCTGAGCCCTATTTATCAGCCAAGGTTCAAGTCAACACCACCTTTTTGGAAAATCCCTCCTTAATCTCTCTGCCAGTCCTGGTTAGACTTTTTGCTCCCCTTTATTTGTTTGGCCACACCGCTTTGTATTGTGAGCATCTGTTTTACTCACCTGCCCTTATCAGCCTCTTCCTCGCCACCCTGCAGCTAACTCACTGAAAGTTGGGACTTCCACGGCCTCACACCATGTCTTGTGTAGAGTAGTAGATTTTCACCATGTACTGCAAGCTATTTGAAAATAGAACATGTGAGCCCTTCTCCTACGGGTATGCTGTTAGGGGAAAAGGGCTCAACTACAGCTTGAACCTTATCTTACACTTGAAGACAAGGTAACCTAAAAATTTGTACCTTCATATATTAATTTGAAATTTAAAAAATTAATAAATATAAAAAAGAAAATAGAACATATGTTTCCCTTTTTAAAAAAGTTTATTAATAACAATAATCAAAACCTGATCACTTAGCTTGTCATTATGAGGGCAGGGGTTTGTAAATCCTCTAAATGCCTATCTGTCTGCCTCACTGTGCGTGGCTGGTGGGCTAGGGTTTGTGTTCCCTTTAACTAATTCCTGAATGAAGTGAGTTCTCATTGCATCTCTAGAGCAGTTGGGTTGTAGAATTCTTTGGGGTCCTTTGAGCTGATTCTCACCATGAAGGTGTTGATGCCTCAGTTCTTTAATTGGCCTTCATCTCTCTGCCACCTCCAGGGACCTTCCCTGTGTCTTTTCTCTTTACTTTAAGCAGCAGGTGGCCAAATGTGTCGGTTCCCAGAGTAATCACCCTCCTTGTCTCCCAGTGTGTAAACCAACCCTAAGTCTCCCAGTATGTAACCCAACACGTCTTATGACATCTTTTTGGCTGGTTTTATTACTGTCTGTTTCTCAAATGTTCATTTACTTGTCTACTTTTTTGTAATGAGATAAAAGCCATAGTTTTGTAAATCTCTAGACTCTTAATGCTTCAACTGAATATTTAATGTTTAAGAGTGCTACTTTCTAGAATACTGAAGTGTTACTATAATTGATTCCCCTTTCAAATGATTCTTAAAATTTAATTTTGTATGTAAACAAATCCCATAGAAATATAATTTACCTTTGCCAGCAAAAACCAGAACGTTGTACATGTATCAAATTTATTTCAAGTGATACTGTTTTTTTTTTTTTTTTTTTTTTACTTTAAATTATCTTAGGCTCATATTCTTCATCCATTTCCTTTAAATTCTTCCAAGACTGTCAATAGTCTTTATTTTAAAATCTCAGGACTCTCACTTTAGGACACATTTCTGCAAGCTAACCTAAATACTTTCTGCAGTGGTTTTTGCTCTTTCTGTATGGCACAATTCCCCATGAGAACACAGATGCTTTGTGTGCTATAGTCACAGTCCATCTCTGCGATTAGAAAAGTAATACACCTGGTGGGTCCTCCCCTCTTTGTGTCTCTGAGCCAAAAAGACATTAATGTTTAAACCCCCCTACTTTCAGAACTTGCACAGAAACCTAATGTTTGTCTTCCATTGTCGCTCCTTTCCAAAATGCACATTCGAGCACCATTTCTCAAAATACCATCCACGGGCCATCTGTGTTGGAATCAGACTCACTGTTCACTGTCAAAGAAAAGTGCCTCAAAATTGCACTCCGTATGTTCATTTATCCCATATTTGACTTGGACAGAAATAAGGTGAGTCTCCTATGAGGTAAATTTAGGTCACGGTCCCTTCTGAATCTCTGACGTCCCGTCCTTGCCTGGTCAGCACCAGCCTATTTCTTTGCGAGGTAAAGTTATCTTTCTCATTTACTTCTTCAGAAATTCTCCTGAGAAAAGCTCCGTGCTACCTTGGATTCTTCTTTCTGGCCATACTCTCTCTGGGCGACCACATCCAGTCTCACAGCTTTAAATGACATCTGTAAGCTGATGTCTTCTCAATTTATAATTCCAGCCTGACCTCTCCTCTGGACTCAGACCCATACATTCAATCACCCACTTGTGATCTCCATTTGAATGTCTAATAAACATCTCATCCTCTATGGTCAGCAAAGCTTAAGCTAACCAAAATATAATTCTTGATTTCCAGCCCAACATCTAGAGCCCACACTTCTTCAAACACCCCCATTCCGATGAGTGGCATTTTCTCAGGTCAGAAACCTTGGAGTCATTTTGGATTCCTCTCATTTCTTCCACCCACTCAGTTAGCAAGTCCTGTTGTTACAATATCCAACATATATTCTGGTTCTGACCACTCTTCTCCTTCCTTTCTACTGTCATCTTACTCCAAGCCATGGTATCTTTTGACTAGTGCTGCAATAGCTGTGTCACTGTTGTGAAGGTTTTCCCTCCTGTCTCCACCCAGCAGCAGAATCCCCTTCTTATAATGTTGGCCAGATCATTGGTCTAACTGGTCATCCCAGTTCACATCACTGGCCAAAACTCTCTAGGGGCTTCCAGCCATACTTAGAACAAAACCTAAGGCCCCTACACAGCCCACCAGAGGCTTGCCTGCCTCTCCCACCCCGTCTGCCCTCCCTGTCCGCGTTCACGCAGCTCCCAGCATGCTCCTACCTCAAGGTCTTTGCATTTGCTGTTACTTCTGTCTGGAACGCCCTTTCACCACGTATCCACCTGACTTTCTCCATTACTTCTTGCAGGTTTGTGCTCACATTTAATCTTATTTGAGAGGGCTTCCCTATCTAAACTGCCATAATTCTTCATTTCCTCAGGCTGCATGACATTTCTTCTAAACACTATACTACCTGGCACTATGTTACCACTTACTTTTCATGTTCACTGTCTGTGTTGCACCCGCCATTGTTACTCCACTGGGAGCCCCAGTTCTCCTTTGTTACTGTCTCTCCAGGGCCCAGGACCAGCCCGATGTATCTGCTGAATGTACACATTTAATCCATATCCTTTCTTCTTACAATACTTTACTTACACGGTGGCTAAGAGTTCCAAAGAAACCATTTTGAAATTTCTCCATGACAACGATATTACTCGGCTTTGGAGGATTGTTAAAAATGTCTGTTAGTCTTCACTTTCCTTTGCTGTTTTGACAGTGTCTCCTTGTGTCTGATCAGCCTTGTTCTCTTACTGAAACTCCCCTCTTCATTTTGGCTGAGTGTTCCCACAGTCTGTTAGCTGGGCCTCCACCAATCTAGCCCCAAATTTAAACAAGAGCTCTGCCTTACTTGTTTCCATTATTTGATAATCACCCTGGATCTGTGGATACAAGTTACCCCCGGAATTTTCTCTAAGATACTTTGGCTTTGTTTTCTTATTTATAAGCTAGATATACTTTAGACATGTTTGGTCACATTTTTACTCTCCAAGTGGCAATGAAAACATGTTAACATGGATGTCTTGGGCATGCAGAGCTCCTTTTTCCTAGCTTTGCATCACCAGCCATGCTTATGTAGATAGTTGAATATATTATGCCCAGAATTTAGTGTTCGCATTAAGTATGAGTTCACTGGGAAATGTAAAAATAGAACAAAATACAACACTTTGCTCACAGATTGGAGGTGAGGTGATTGGTATGTTAATTAAAGGTGACCTCAGCACTCTTAATATTAACCTCCTGATTTTCTCCAGTGTTTCAGGTGGAAAAAAATTATTCTTCAATATTCGTAAGAATGAGATCGGATAAAGGACACAAATGAAGTCCAGACCAAGTACAAAAACATGAGCTCCTTCTCCTGGCTGCTCAACTAATGCAGACTTAGTCTGAGGATGAGATAACTATCTCAACAGCCATTCCATTGCTCAGACTTCAAATTATAGTAATTATGACAATTTGTGCCAATAGCCAAGAGGTGGGATTTTTGATGTGGTTAAAAATAACATCTGTAAAACCCAATAAAAATTACATTTTGCTAATTTTCTGATAAGATACTGTTTTAACTACACTGTGTCTTCTGCCGCTGCCAGATTTCAATTAGAGCATTTCTTTAAAAATTTTTTTTAACCCATTTGGTCTCCTGGATCCAATTCCATCCTGAGCAAGGCATTTGTTTTAACGCTCTTAATTAATTGTTTTGTGTGAATTTTGCCTTTTAAACTGATATTAATCTTTGAGACTTTATTAATGTGCTGATTACTGAATCTTGATACAAAAAGACCAATAGCACAACTTAGCTCATTCCTTCTGCCTTAGAAAATAGAGTTCCCATAGCAGCCTCCTCAGCCAAGTCAGGGCAGAAAAAGACAATGATGGGACTATTACAACAGGTTGGGTCTTACAACAGCTGGGTCTGTCCAGCTTGGAAATTGCTAGCTCACCCTTAGGGCATGGACATTGCTGATAGTTCACAAAGAGCTCCTCTCGAATAGCCATGTCACCAAGTCCCAAAGCTGCAGATGCAGATGTGGATGTGGACAGAAGAGAACACTTTATACTGCTGGTAGTACAGCCTGTATGGAAAGAAGTATGGAGAATGCTCAAAGAACTGAAAGTAGATCTTCCATTTGATCTTGTAATCCCATTATCCAGAAAGAAAAAAAATCACTTTATCACAAGGACATTTGCATAAGAATGTTTATTGTACCTCAATCCACAATTGTCAAGAGGTGGAAGTAACCCAAGTGCCCATCAACCCAGGAATGACTTAATAAACTGTGGCATATGTATACCAGGGAATATTATATAGCTATAAAAAGGTAGAGAATTTACATCTTTTGTATTTACCTGGATGGAGTTGAAGCACATTTTTCTTAGTAAAGTATTACAAGAATGGAAAATCAAGTATTCAATGTACTCAATACTAATATGAAACCAATAGAAAACAACTACATGCCCACATGAGAGAAAAACACAGGTGTATTCACGTGGGGAGGGGGGAGGGGAAGAGAGTGGGAGATTGAACTTTACCTTAGAAATGCCAGCAATGTAACCTAATTATTTGTAACCTCATATTAATTTGAAATTTTAAAAAAAGTAAAAAAATAAAAAAAAAAGAGGTCCTCCCAAGTGGATGGTGACAGGGCTTCATGCATCTCCCTATACCACTTTCTTGTATCTCCCTCCTCTTGTTTAATTTTTGTAGAAAAACATTACATATTTTCTTTTTTTTTTTTTATTGTTGGGGATTCATTGGGGGTACAATAAGCCAGGTTACACTGATTGCATTTGTTAGGTAAAGTCCCTCTTGCAATCATGTCTTGCCCCCAGAAGGTGTGGCACCCAGCAAGGCCCCGCCCACCTCTGTCCTTCCCTCTTTCTGCTTTTCTTCCCCCCCTCATGACCTTAATTGTCATTAATTGTCCTCATATCAAAATCGAGTACATAGGATTCACGCTTCTCCATTCTTGTGATGCTTTACTAAGAATAATGTCTTCCACTTCCATCCAGGTTAATACGAAGGATGTAAAGTGTCCATTTTTTTTAAATAGCTGAATAGTATTCCATGGTATACATATACCACAGCTTGTTAATCACTTCCTGGGTTGGTGGGCATTTAGGGTATTTCCACATTTTGGCGATTGTAAATTGAGCTGCAATAAACAGTCTAGTACAAGTGTCCTTATGATAATAGGATTTTTTTCCTTCTGGGTAGATGTCCAGTAATGGGATTGCAGGATCAAATGGGAGGTCTAGCTTGAGTGCTTTGAAGTTTCTCCATACTTCCTTCCAGAAAGGTTGTACTAGTTTGCAGTCCCACCAGCAGTGTAAAAGTATTCCCTTCTCTCCACATCCACACCAGCATCTGCAGTTTTGAGATTTTGTGATGTGGGCCATTCTCACTGGGGTTAGATGGTTTCTCAGGGTGGGTTTGATTTGCATTTCTCTAATATATAGGGATGATGAACATTTTTTCATATGTCTGTCATCTTTAGAGAAGGTTCTATTCATGTCTCTTGCCCATTGATATATGGGATTGTTGTCTTTTTTAATGTGGATTAATTTGAGTTCTCTATAGATCCTAGTTATCAAGCTTTTGTCGGATTCAAAATATGTAAATATCCTTTCACATTGTGTAGATTGTCTCTTTGCTTTGGTTGTTGTCTCCTTGGCTGTACAGAAGCTTTTCAGTTTAATGAAGTCCCATTTGTTTATTTTTGTTGTTGTTGCCATTGCCATGGCAGTCTTCTTCATGAAGTCTTTCCCCA
>CAUYPK010131723.1:0-44843 GCA_963574355.1 Loris lydekkerianus
ACACTAGTTTCATAGACCGTTTGACACATTTTCATCACACTGGTTAACATAGCCTTCCTGGCATTTTATTAGTTATTGTGCTAAGACATTTACATTCCATATTTACTAAGTTTCACATATACCCTTATAAAATGCACCGCAGGTGTAATCCCACCAATCCCCCTCCCTTTACCCACTTCCCCCCTCCCTCCCCTCCCTTTCCCCGTTCCTCCTATTCTTAGGTTGTAACTGGGTTATAGCTTTCCTGTAAGAGCCATAAATTAGTTTCATAGTAGGGCTGAGTACATTGGATACTTTTTCTTCCATTCTTGTGATACTTTACTAAGAAGAATATGTTCCAGCTCCATCCATGTAAACATGAAAGAGGTAAAGTCTCCATCTTTCTTTAAGGCTGCATACTATTCCATGGTGTACATACACCACAATTTATTAATCCATTCGTGGATCGATGGGCACTTGGGCTTTTCCCATCACTTAGCAATTATGAATTGGGCTGCAGTAAACATTCTGGTACAAATATATTTGTTATAATGTGACTTTTGGTATTTTTCTTTTTAATTTCAACTTCCAGTTCATTGTTATTATGTGTAAATACAATTGATTTTTATAAATTTACCTTGTACTTTATAACCTGATAAACTCAGTTATTACTTTTATAACTTTGGTATAGCCCTTGGGATTTTAAATATAGATGATAGAATCATCTGCAAATGCATAAACTTTACTTCCTCATTTATTTCTGCTTTTCCTGCCTTATTATACTGACCAGGACCAATGATATTGAATAGCAGTGGTAAGATAAGTTGTCTTTCATCCTAAAGTACAGTGTTACCTATAGGTTTTTTACAAAAGCCTTTTATTAAGTTCCCTTTTATTTCTAGCTTAAGGGTTTAATTATGAATGGAAGTTAAATTTTGTGAAGTGGTTTTTCTGCGTGTGTTGAGATAATTACTGTATGTGGCATTTTTTACTGCCTATGTAGCCTTGGGAAGGTAGCTTTCTCTCTTTTGATAAATACAAATACATTTTCCTATGGTTGTTATATAATGCATATAATGTTCAGCATAGAACTTGGCACTTAGTAAGAAATTTTAAAAGCTAATCCTTCATAAGATTATTGTATGTATTAAATATTTTTTAGTTTTCCAAGTATAAATTGATATTATTAGTTAAGCTTTTAAGAGAATACTTGTTGCTGATCACTTGGAAAAAGAAAAACAATTAAAAATCAACCTTTTGCAAATTATATGACCCTTCAACAATTCTAAACTTCCCCTGTAGGGTACTTGTGTCCCAGATAAGCATTACTATCCTGGGCTTTTCATGTTTGTTTTATTTCCCATGAGTGAGGGCTCCCACTAAGTTTTATGATTTCCCAACAATAAAATATTATATTCTAAAATTATCATTGTTTCCTGGTAATTTTTAAAGCAACTTTTTATGTTTACATATGCATATAGGATGTGTAAGTGTGTGTGTTTCAGGAGTTGTACACGTGCAAAATAGATTGGCAACAAATCCTGATAAGCCTTGTTTTTATTAATATTTTTGGTTATCTTTATCTTCCTTTTGTAATGTATTTGTTTGGAGAGATGTTCTACAGCCTGGATTTTGTTGACTTTCCCTTCTGTTGTCATTTAACATGCTCTCTGTCCTCTGCATTTTATGTAAATTTATGGATCTAGAAGTGTCATCAGACTCAGTTCCAATGATTTTTGGCAATATTACTTGTAAAAGGTTTTTCTAAATCTATTCATTTATTTGGAGATTTTAAAATGGTGACATTCTAATTTTACTGTTTCCTCATTTGTTAGCCAGACTTCTATAAAGACATATTCCCCCTGTCAACTATCTGGTTATCTTGAAGTGTAATTCATATTGGTAAGGAGGAATAAATGCTTGCTTCTTTCTCTTTGTTTACCAGTTTTCAAAGTAAGAACTTGGTTTGCTTACATCCTCCATGGGTAACCAATGAGGAGGGAAAGTTTTATTGTTACTATTGACTTTAATGCCATGAATTTAAACACATTGTATTAATGTGTTTCTTTTTGGTTAATACTGCCATGAATTTAAACACATTGTATTAATCCATTTCTTTTTGGTTAATAGGAGCCTATTAAAGTTGACCCCAGAATCTTTTTGACATTCTCCTGCTAGTCTTGAGTAGCTCCCTTGCTTCTGGTATAATAAGATGCTCCAGGTTCATCTTTCTTTATTTCCTGCTTCACCTGAAATCAGCCATTTCCCCTAAGAACCCTAATTTCCTGTTAAGTGAGAAATTATATTTAAAGACCCCAATCTATTGGGACTACTAAGGTGCTCATTATTTCTAGGTCAATTTAATGTGCAGAGTTAGGAGATATGTGTGTGTATTTTTAAGATAAATGCATCATGAGTTTGTACTGGCCCTTCACATTCAAATTCAGTATGATAGGATTATAACTCCCTCTTAAAGCACAAAAATTGCCATAAAGTCATACAGCTTCAGTGAGCTATGGGACTCAGTTGAGAGAAAAATAATGTCCTAAAAATATTTTTTAATTGCAGACTGCATCTGCAAAATAGAAGCTTTTGTATTTCTAAATAATAAAATCCCATGTAGTGATGGGAAAAGAGGATTGGATTGTCATAGAAATCAAAACCTATATAAATTCTCCTACAGTTCTAGGGGCTGTGAGAATAGGGAGCTGGACCTAACTGTTTGAGAGGCCCACCCCTGCCTATATTTCTGTTATTCTCTTGTGACTTCATTAAAAGTTACACTTTGTATCTTTTTCATTAGTCTTTTGAATGGGCATTGAGGCATCTGAAAGTAAAATATTTTTCATATCTTTGCTTACACAGACACCAAAATTGTCTTTCTTAGTGAAAACTGACGCAATTTTTAATCATGTAAGTCTTCTGCTGACTTGAAACTTGAATAATTCTTGAAACTGTTTACACATGCATGCATACACATGTACACACATGCACAAATACACACAAGCCAACTGTTTAATCTCATTCATGTAAATGAATAAAGGGCTAGGGGGAAGGGTGTTACCATTCACTCTGCAAAATATGCACTTGAGCATTTCATAACTAAAGCTAGATCCCCTGGCACATTTGAAATATGATTCTCCATACAAAAATCTGTATACAGCTCTCCAGCAAACTATCTTTTGAGTAAATAAAATTGCTATTCATCAACTGTGTTGTCTTTTGGAAGAAACAGCACCATTTTCGAAGGTGGCTAAGGCTGCTCAGTTATGGATTCTGTAAAAAGGTGTTCACAGCAATATCATGATTCATGCCTTTAGTGCCACATGTGAAGAGGGAAGTTGGCTTGATTTTCCTGATTTTTTTCTCCCTTTCTCTAGTCACATGTCCTGCCTCTATTTTTCCTATGTTAGAATTTCTCTTTGGGGCCCAATCTTTAGATATTGTCCATTTTTCCTATTATCATGTAACTTTAGCATTTATTGTTCATAATTGTGATTTTTAAAACAATGTTTTGAAGGTATCATTTTATAGCACTTTTGCTCTTACATGTTTTGAGTCCGCATTAAATTGACAAGAAACTATTATACAAGAGAAACAAAACTTCTCTGCATTAGGACCTCTCCTTATCAGAGCTGCTTCTTAGCCTGATTCTGCTGTCGTGTATGGAAGCGTGGTTCATCCGTTTTATTTACTTGGGCTGACGTTTTATCACTAAAGCAGCCCATGGACATTTATTGAATAACCTTCCCATAGAGCAGTGGTTTTCAACCTGTGGGTTGTGACCCCTTTGTAACAATGGAAATACACGGCAGCATTAGAAAGGTTGAGAGCCACTGCCTTAGAGTATGGCTTAAAGATGCAATCCATGATTCATTCAGATTGTGGAGCTGAAAGCTAATACATGTGTCACCTTCTGAAATTAAGCTTCTGGTTATAATTAAGAGCTGCAGTCTAGGGCGTTCAGTATTACTGGTAGTTTGATTGCTAACAGGGAGAGCTCCAGGACTTTTCTTTTAACTTTCATTTTTCCAGGGCAGCTTGGAAAAGGTGAGGTAGCATTAGAGAAACTTGTATTTGAACTTGTTCTCAAGGTAGCAAACGCCTCCGTGGATTGAATGTGGATGGAGGGGAAACTTTGATCATTTGAGAGACAGAGTACCAGAAAGTCCTGTCATCCTGCAAATTGTCAGAGGAAATAACATTTACCTGAACAGAAGGTCGCTGAGGATGTCAAATGCTGAGGGGATTAGAGTTGCTCACTTTGCCCTCCTTGTGAGCTGCCGAGCTCCAATGACAAAAGAGTTTGAAATTAAGTGCTTTGGAGAGAGTCTTATGGTTCAACTGCTGTTTTCCACTTGAAGTATTACAGGTGCTTCCTTTCCTTCATGTTTTGCATGGCCATACGTCACAAAGCTTGGCTTATGTGTCAGTCTGGGCCCCAGCAGGGAACAATCAGGTAATTTAGAAGAATTTAACGAAGGACCTATTTAAAATAATATGTGTCGGACTACATAAATCAAGAGATAGCAAGGTGTCCTGGGGCTCGCAACAGTGAGGAGCCAGGAGAGGGATAATTGACCAACCCTGGAGAGAGTAGCTGGATCTGTGAGAAAGGGCAGCCTGGCCTTGGAGAGAGGTCAAATGATGACCGTTGGTGGTGACCCAGCAGATGAACAGATACCCCCAACTCACTTCTGTCTCCTGTAGACACCTCCCCCTGACTAACTCCACCCGGAAGCCAGAGGACAAGGAAGCCCATTGATACAGAAAGTCATTGTTCTGAAGCACTCAATTGAAGGACATTCTATCTGGAAAGGCAAATGGAAAATATCCAATAACATCTATTTCCTATACAAGTATGGATCGTTTTAAATAGGAAAGTGACAAGTATAGCCAAGTAATAGATACCTGATTTCAAATCACTGAATGGGTTTGAAGTGAGAATGCCAAGGATATTTGGACTGATAATAATAATAGTGATCAATGTCATCATCTTCTTTATTGGGATCTTATTTTGTGCCAGAAACTTCCAAATACTTCATTTATATTGTTTAATTTTCAAAACAATCCCATGCACTAGGACTCTGATTAGTCCCATATTATAATTGAAGAACCCAAAGTATAGGGAGTCAGGTCCGAGGTGTTAAGTGGGAGAGGCATGACTGAAGTTCAGTGCATCCTACCCTATAATGTCTCTTGTTCAATAAAGGAAAAGTACATAGAATACACTTGAGGAGGGAAGTCAGAGTGTTCAGTAATGATTCATATTTGCTTTCGGTTGGTAATTATATAAAGATATGTTAAGAGATTTGATATGTTTGAATCTTTTTCATCACTTAAGAATTCTAGGTTTATAAAGAAAAGGAAGTTAATTTGTTTGTAGTTCATTAACAGTGACTCTACCCAGAACAGTTTAATGATAGCTTTTGTCTCCCTTTCTATTAATGTTGTTTTTCTTTCTTCTGTTATTCAGATAAAAGGTGGTTTTTCTGAGCTTCAGGAGAACAGTAACAACAGAATACCATCTCCCAAGTGCCAGGCATTGGCCAGAGAACATGCAAGGTGGTGGTTAAAAATCCCTGTTTTACAGGTGAGAAGACTGAGTCCTGGAGATGGGATGTTCTGCCCAGGGTCGTGCATTTAGAAAGTACACGTCCAGCCAGGTCTCACTTGCTCTGAGGCTCTGTCTTCTCCACTGTAATGTCCCTTGGAGACAAAGTGACATTCCCTGGGCCAAAGCCATCAAGGCTGATGAATGAGCTTTCCATTAACCACAGCTCCTAAGTATTTTTTTTTTTTTCCCATAAACACTTAACATTTATTTATGGGTCATTCTCAAGAACAAAAGCTGAGGAGATGCCAGCAATGCAGGAGAAAATGAAGATGTCTGTAGTGTCAAAGAGAGGAGAGTGTTCCTAGAAAGAGGGCATGGACACCTGTGCCAAAGGCAGCAGAAGGATAAGCTAAGGACAGCTGTCCCCTGCATTGGGGTGTGTGGAGATCATTGGTGACTGTGAAGAGCAGTGTGAGGCGAGGGATCCAGTAAGAGTGAACTATAGGATGAATGGGTGGGCCAGGAGCTGGAGGCAGCACGTCTGGAATCTTCGCTGGAGAAATCTCACTGAGGAGGAAGGAAGAAATCCAGTGGCAACCAGGAGGGTGGGGTGTTTTTTAAAGATAGGAGATAGTATACTGGAAGTGTCCACAGAGGGAGAGGGGACTGGGGTAGTGAAGAGGGCGAGCTCCTGAGGACTGACGTTAGCCTGTCGGACTTGGTTCTTCCTGAGCTGGCCCCTGCCACGTCGCAGCTGCATCTCCTGATGATCCTGCCCACTCTCCTTTCCTTTCTGTTCTTTCATGCCACACTCAGCCCTGCATTGGCGCCTTTGCTTCTGTGGTTCCTTCTCTCGGACATGTTCTGCCCCTCAATCTTTGAGATCTCACCTAAAATGTCATCTCCTCAGGAAGAACGTTCTTGGCCATCCTGCCTAAGCAGCACCCTGCAGTGCCCTGCAGCCACTCCATCTCACAATCCTAAGGCACATCCTTCATTGCACTTTCTCTTTCAAGTCTGCTCAGATGTCCCTTACTCCTTGGTGTCTACCCTGACTACCCCATTTAGCACCGCAACCCACTCTCTGTTCACATACACACTTCCAGTCACCTTTATCCTGCTATTTCATTTTTGTTAGTATATCATTTTTTTACATAAGTGTATAAATTATACACTTATGATGACCTGTATTACTATCTCTCTCCCTTAGTAGAATGTGACCTGCAAGGGTGGGAATCTGTATCTGCTTTGTTCCTAGATGTATTTCACACACCAGAACATCCTGTGACAGGGAGTAAGAGGACCTCACTAACAGGTTCATTTGGATTGACTTCACTCTCCACCACCTGAAATTACTTGGATCAGCTGTTTGCTTGCTTGTTGATTATTTGCCCCCATATAGAATGCAAGCTGGGGAACCTGTCAGTCTTGTTGACTGGTGTAACCCCAGCACTAGAACTGTGCTAGTATGTAGTAGTGTTCCATGAATATATGGTGAATGATTGACGGTCACGTCTCCTAACGTCACTGAGCTCCCAGGCTCTAGTCTTTTGATTTCCCGTGAGCATAGCTGGTCCAAGACATTTGATACACACTACCAGTTTTCAGGCCTTTGCCATACTTTGTCCCTTGAGAAATTTCTGTAACTTCAACATCTCCAATAACCCAAAATGTGGATTCCAACTTCATTTTATGCAACTTGTTGCCATTATATAGAAGATATTTATGTCTGTTTTTAACTTCATGTGACTTCTTAATGCCTATAGATGTTTAGTAAACATTACCCACCAAGTGAGCTTGATTGTGAACTATTCACCCTAAAAGGAACCTTAGAGGTTATTTAAATCTATAGCATATGTTATGATTAGTATCAGGAATGAGTTAACATTAACATCAGCTGTCTAATCATATATGAAATAAAAAATTAAATAACTAAATATTCCTAATTTGAATAAAGTCAAAATTTTTGTTTTAAAAAATAAAGTTTTAAAAAAGAACTAAATATTCCAAACATTAGCTTGATAATCTTGTCATTAATCAAATACTTGATACTGGCATCAGATGTGTGAAGGAGACAATTGATGGAATCCTGAATATCTATTTGGTATCCAGGAGAACCTCCATAATTGACCACCTCCCTACCTTGACTACCTCCTTAAGTTGATCTAATTTTATAGACCAGACATGTGCCATATGTACTAAAGCCTACTTCCTTATGTTGACCACCTCTGTATGTTGACCAGTTTGTTACGTGCCTTGGGTGGTCAACTTGCAGAGGTTCTATTGTATTTAAAAGCTATAATTGATTTCATTTGAGGCTTTCGTTCTCCTTTGTTTTAGGGGTCCCATATTCTTAAGTTTTATATAAGCAACCTCATGTGGTTAATTTTTAAAGTTTTCATACTGTAAACAAGTTAGGAAGAAACGGTTGAAAGTCTAAAAATATATAATGAAAAGTTAACATAGGAGGAGATGAGCACATGAATTATCACAGCCTAGTAAAAACTCTTTAAGGTAGAAGGTTCTGTTAGGCATTTTTTTCTTCTTTGTAACTTAACTTTTATTCCAAAACTACTATATGAACTCTCAGATATGGAGATTTGATGGAAACTTATTTATGAAAACATGAACTGTAGGCAAAGACAAATTGATTGTCTCTCACTGTTCCTCATTTCCAGGAATTTTAAGTAAAGCTACTTAGAAGTTTCCTGTATAATAAGATTTTAGAACACATTACTATGCCCATTATTTTTCATTATCTATTTAAGAAGTTCTTCTGGTTAATAAGCTTTTTACTGTAGAACCCCAAACCTCAAAGAAGCTAATAGACGTCCTTGGGATGGTTGCCACGGCACTCAACTGGCTGTCGCTCTCTGAATGCTTCTTCCTGTGATTATTCCCACAGGAGGGGGTTAGCCAAGATCTCTTTAGCTAGGCTTAGATTGACTCTGACTCATTTTAAGGATATGAAAAGAAGGACTTGTGACCCTTATTTCTTCTCTCACAGTATTACTTTTCTTTCTGTATAACACATCACCAAAAATCTAGCAGCTTGAAATAGCATACAATTCTTATCTGAAGAGTTTCCATGAGCAAAGAGTCTGGGCACATATCAGGATCACAGTAAAGGTGTCTGCCAGGCTGTGTTCTCATCTGGAGGCTTGACCAGGGAAGAATCTGCTTCTACACTCATTCAGGTTGTTGGTAGAATTTATTTTTGTGGTGTCTAGCTGAGGTCTCCACTTTTTGTTGCTTAGAGGCTAGAGTCCACGCACAGCTCGTTGCTATGTGGGCTTCCCAGTATCACTTCCTACTTCATCAAGCCAAGAAGGAGACTCTACTCCAACCTGCTAAACCACATCTTGTATAATAGTCATTGGAGTGACATCCTGTCACTTTTGCTCTATTCTGTCATGTGTATTTGAAGGGAGGGGGTTACAAAGAGGCATGGACAGGAAGAGGCAGGCTCACTGGGGTCACCTGAGGGTCTGGCTGCTGTGCTCAGGGATCTCATTCCCCCACCAGTGCTTTTGCCTTTTAGCTATTGCATCATACCTTTTTCTGAAGTGAGTGGTGACAAAAAAGAGGGAGTGGACTTTATTTTCTAGTTTTGGGACTAACTTATGCTTCCTTCTTAAACTTCTTTCTCTGTTATGGATCTCTCTTGGTTACTTTAGGTGTGGGAAAGGGCCCCTGCGGATAATGAAGGGATGCATTTGCTTTTGAGGAAAGGAATGTTTGCTTCTACAGTTTTGGAACAGCCATCATCTGTGTTTCATTGGCACTCACTGTTTCCATGTGAGTTCTCATTATGCCATCCAGGAAAGTCATTTAGGTTACCAAAACAAACGGATGCCCAGATGGCACACACAATGTCAAAGGACTTCTATAGTCGGGGTGGGAGCTGGTCCAGATGAACTCAGTGAGCTTGTCCTACCCACAGATTCTGTTTTTGTTATAAAATTAGGAAGTCTGTCCTCCCATGCAAGCCAGTTAAGGAAGGATATATTCCCCAGAGGTCTAGTTAACAGAAGAACTGTTTTTCAGAATCTGACCAAGAGAGAAAGAAAAATATAAACCCTAGGGTGAATCTTACTGCACTGAACTATAATGAACCTTAAGACAGTGTTATTTGATAACTAGAAAAAAAGAAAGAAAGAAAAAGCAAACTTCACAGTTTAAAAATATTATAATTTTTGAAATATTAAATGATCTTTCATGTTTACAGTGTTTGTACTTTTGGTAATTATTATGTAGCATGTTTCTGTTTATATTCTCACTAATAACTTGCTTTGGAAGTGCTTTAAGAAATGCCCACAGAGTCCATTAGTTTCAGAATAAAGAATAGGTCAGCATTGTATGGAGGTTTTTGAATAGTGGCTTGAAGGCACTTTTCAGCATTGACAGCCAAAATTACTGAGATAGAAATCTGCAAAAATAAATACATTATTTAAAGTAATAACTCTGAATTTATCCAAGGGTTTTTTCCCCCTCTAAGTGCTGCTTTTCTCCCACTGGCCTCAGGATTATAAGCTTTGGAGACTCACGGCTGGTGTTAGTAGGTAAATAAATATGAAAGGAGATGCCATTGGCTTTTATATATATGCCTTAAGACATGAATATAAAAATCATAATATTTCTTTCTTAGGTTTTGAACGCTTCTGTTTCTATTCTGTTCTTTCCAGGAGGGTTGCCAAGGTTTTCAAGACTAAATTCATGTTAATGGACAAAAGTGCCAGGTGCTTCTTAGAATTCCTTGACAAATAAAGATAGCAGCATGTTTCATCTTTTTCTCTTCAATACTTTTCAAGAGATACTTGTTTATGCAGTTGAGCTTACAGTACTTTCTTACTCCTGGTCTTTAACAGGAAGGGTAATAACATATTAAAATGGAGGAATATTCCTTTGAATTTTATTTACTGGATCCCCACTTTTGGCTCTTGTATCATCCTTGAAAAGTACTATCAGCTCCTCATGTATGTTTATTTAAAAAAAAAAACAAAAACTACGACAACAGCACTCTATTCCCATGCAATAGAAAGACCTGTGTGGCCAAAATCTGAGTCAGTAGTGCTGCTCTTTACTTTCTGGTAGATGCTTATGGCTGAAGCTCAGTTTGTCTTCTGCATAACCACATGCACCACCAATATGGTAGTTGCTCTTCACTGGCCTCATAAACTTGTGAACTATGTTTAGAACCTGCCAGTTCTAGAAGAGTAGTAACCTTGTCTTGGCAATTGCCAAGACTGGAATCAACCTAAATGCTCATCAATTCAGGAATGGATTAATAAATCATGGCACACACATACCATGGACTACTAGTTAGTCATGAAAAAAGATGGTGACTTTACCTGTTTTACCTGGATGGAGTTGAAATGCATTCCTCTCAGTACAAGAATGTATGCAAGAGTGGGAAAATAAATATCCAATGTATTCCATACTAATATGAAATCAGTATATAAATAATTACATGTTCATAAGAACAATAAAACACTCTTACAGTCCAGTTCAGGGTAGAGGGAAGTGGGAGATGGGAGAGGGGAGGACGGTTGGCAGAGGAGGGAGGGCATGAGGCAAGATCTCACCTAAGGTGCACATTGTGAGGGTGTATAACACGCCGTCTGGGTGAGGGGCTCTTCTGTAAACAGAACTTTACCCTGGAAATGAGAACAAGGTAACCCAAATATTGTAATTCTCAGATTAATTTGAATAAAGTTAAAAAAAAGATGGTGACTTCACATCTTTTGTAATATCCTGGATGGAACTGAAACACATTCCTCTTACTAAAGTATCGCAGAAATGGAAAAGCAATTATCCAATGTATTCAATACTAATACGAAGCCCGTAGACAGTCAGATGCCTGCCTATGTAGGAGAAAAGCTCATTTCAACTCAAGTAGGGGAGGGGCAATAAAAGAGGGGGAGGGATGGGGTGCTTTCACTGAATGGGCGCAGGGTGGGGGAGTTTGGCACATCTTTTGTGTGTGGGACATAACCACAAGAGGGACTCTACCTAGCATAATCAAATATTTTGACCTGGTTGTTAATACCCTCACATTAACCTGAAATAAATTTACTTTAAAAAAAAAAAAATGCTATGTGGTAGCATATTCTAAGTAAAAAAAAAAAAAAAAAAAAAAAAAGTAATCTCATCTAAAGGCTTGAATAACAATTTGACATGATCCGTTCTTAACAAATTGCTTTTTCTTAGACCTAGAGTGGAAATTAACTGGTGGTAAATGTTTGAGTCTCCCTCAGATTCCAAGTTAATCCCTTTCTCAAGTAGCTCAGATAAAACATTTCCAGACAATCAGTCTACCATTAGCTAAACTGGCCCAAGAACGGGCTTAAGAACTAATCTGCTGAATTTATTACTAGTGAGCACGGTAGGCAGTGATGAGACTCGAGCCTAGCGACGTATGTTGTGCTCTTGTATGTGCCAGGTAGTGGTTGTGTGTTGAGTCAAAACCTCTATAGTCACTGGGACACGGTCCAGATGTTAGTAGCACTTTTCTAATAATAATCTGCTTAATATTAAATTTTACAAAGAACAAATTAAAGTTTGAATTATGTCTTCACTAAATGAGCCCACACTGTGGATGGATAGTGTTTTAAATTAATTGGATCAGTAAGTGGCACATCCCTAAGCCCAAATAGTGCTTGAGCCCTAAGATTGCTTTAAGATTTAGCATTAATCAGGCAGCCTCTGTGTCCCCATATTCACTATTCCAATGAATATTTGTGGGCTTACTGTGTGCTGGGAACCATTCTAGGTCATGTGACACTGCAATGGTCAAGGCAAAGGAGACCCCTACTCCTACAGAGCTCACATTCTGTTTGAGGAAGAAGATAGATAGTAACCAAATATATGAATGCTCAAGAAGACCATCAGCTGGAGATAAGTGAACTAATTAGGGCATAATGAAGAGTAATGGGACATCTACTTTAGATTGGGTGGTCCAGGAAGGTCTCATTGAAAAATACAGACTTTAGACCAGGTGTGGTGACCCACACCTATAATCCTAGCACTCTGGGAGGCTGCGATGGGTGGAATGCCTAAGCTTAGAAGTTTGAGACCAGCCTGAGCAAGAGTGAGACCCCATCTCTACTAAAAAAATAGAAAAACCTAGCCAGACATTGTGGCAGGCACCTGTAGTCCCAGCTACTCTGGAGGCTGAAGCAAGAGGAACTCTTGAGCCCTAGAGTTTGAGGTTGCTGTGAGCTGTGGTGCTACGGCACTGTACTTAGGGTGACAGTGAGAGTCTGTCTCAAAAAATATACACATATGTGTATATATATATTTACATATATAATATATATACACACACACACACACACATACACACACACTTTAAATGAAGAGCCCAGTGTTAAAGAAACAAAAACAAAGCAGCCCTGGGGAAGATAAGGAGAGAAAATATTCTAGGAGGAACAGCTATACCAACTTTTGGTGTGTTTAAGGCCAGGAAATAGGCTTTTGTGGCTATAGTGTACTAGAAAAGGGAAGGTAGTAAAAAATAAGATTGTATAGAGCCCTATAAGGCAAAGAAAGGAATTTTAATTTGTTTTAAGCATAAATAAATAGAACCAAAAGATTCCTGGAACGTAAGCTCCATGAAGGCATCATGGAGGCTGGAAACTGTTACGGGCTGCCATTATGGGTTAGTTGCTATCAATTACATACCTACAACAAAGGCTGGCCACAACCTATTTTTCCTTTTCAGTAACTTTGAAAAGTATGTCCCAGTTTGACAGTGGGGAAAGAGAATTTGACACAATTTAAATTGTTTAAATTCAACTTTACATCTAGGTTTCTCTGCATTTCTGAAAACCAGAACTGAAAATTATGCTTTGTTTTAAAACCCTTGCTCAAGTTTTGGTCATACTGTTGTAATGTGAGTCTCAAAGCTTGATGTAATTACTTAGAAAATTGACTTCAGTGGATTACTCTCTAAAATCCAGAAAATTCTTAGTCTTCAAATAAGGCGAGTTTGGTTCAGGTGAGAACTAGTCCTTTTGACCCTCTAGGGACCTCACCTGAGCTCTGGGGCAGTCATGATGGGCATATTCAACTTCTAGTGAACACGAGGATGGCCCCTCTTGCTCTCAAAGAGAAATGCTGTTGTGTGCACACTTTCTTTAATGATTAATAAGAGGAAAGAGTTAAAGAAAATTTTGCAATGATAAAACTTGTTTCAAAATTGAATGTATTTTTCATTGGGGATTTTGGTTTGGTCTGAGCAATCTGTTTGGCTCAGTAAGAATGAGCAATATTTGCTCTGAAAGTGTGTAGGATGTTTTAATCTTAAGCCTATTTCTGTCCATCCTTATGCCAATCTTATGCAGTGTGGCCACCCATTTAATATCTACTATATTGTACATGCATGCCACTCTTTATTAAATATAGAGACAGTTTGATTTTCACTGAAAACGGGCTCAGGCTGCACAGTATACTAATTTGGGCCTCTGGGAATGTTTTATTTCATAGCTGGAATCCCTCAGAAGCAGTTTGCCAATGTGTTCTAAATATAGGTTTAAAAATGAGTAAAAATGGGAAAAAGTGGATTACAATGATTTATGTTTCACATTTTATGTTGCTTTACATTTCTAAAAATGCATTCACACCTACCTCACATATATATCCATGTCAGAGAGGTATTACAGCAAGATATATCAAGCAAAATTATAGCACGATATCCATGTGAGAGGGATATTATAACACACAATGGTAGAACTCAACATTAAAGTCACCTATTCAAGGTCACAAAGCTAAAACTGTCCACCAGTTTGTTGTGTAAAACATTGTAAAGGGTGTCAGACTGTGTTATTTAATGTGGGGCCCAAATACCTGTGTCCAAGTGGCCAGGGAGTCTGTTAGGGTGCAGGTTCTGAACCCACCCCAAATCTGTTCTCTAGGTTTGGATCCAGGCAGGCATCTGCATGTGTAAAGTATCCCCTCCCTGCTGATTTTTTAATTGAGAACTCTTGGTGTATAGAACCATTAGATCTAGTCAGAGTCAGCTTTTGGCAAAATTGTGAGGTGGAGGAAGGTTTTATTTATCATTCCTCCACTTCCTGCTCTAAATCTTGTTTTTCCCATTGTAACTTCAGGCTCGCTCTCTGCTGCCATTCATCAAATCACAGAAGAGAAGGTATAAAAATGAAAAGTACCACTCCTCCATGGGATTTCTGCTTTTTAAGAAAGATCGCTTCTTAAGCAAAAAAGAAGAGGGAGGGAGGGAAGAAAGAAAAAAAAAGAATTATTGGAGAAGCGAAGGAGGCATTTGAGAATAAAGGAAAATGAGCCCCTCCTGGAACTTATAGAATCACCCTCAGATTTTGTATTTTATTGCAGCCTTGGGGTGATTCTGGGCTACAGTAAACCAGAGTAAGTGGAAAAACAGTAGACTCCCAGTAGTTCCTACAAGATTCATGTTTAAATGTAAACGTAGATTGGCAATGTAGGATTTTTTGGTGGGGTGCTACCCTTGAACTTGCTGTTTTCCAGACTTTTCAAGTACAATTTGGCCATTGGAGCCAAAGATCACGTCAGACATTGGCCTTTTGTGATAAAGTTTGGGCCTTATCTTTCTAGTGGGACTCTGAACAGTCTTTGGCGAGGCCGCCTGGCCCGGCCAAGGGTGTGGACACTTGAGTTATGAGGTCATTGTTGCAGTTCTGTTGCTGCCTGTGCTAATCATGAAGACAACACATGTTGTTTCTATGTGCTGTGATTGCCAAAACCACAGCTGATAATGAGCTACTTTCCAAACATTAGAAGGGTTTGTCATGGGAAGCTGGGAAATCATACTTTTGTCCCTACTGAAACTTCTAGGGAGAAATCTTTAGCTTGTCAGGAATTTAGTTCATGGGCTCTGGGTAGGTTGTTCTCAAACATACAGAAAAATATATTATGAGAAGATTCCCATGAGCCACTTGGAATGGAAAAGTACAAAACAGGTTTTGCTTTAGTTTGCAGTGACCTTAGATGCTCCTGTTACTGAAAGACCTCACAGGCCAGAAATGTCTTTCAACAGCACTTACCCTTGCAAACAGAAGGACCCATGAAACCCAGCCAAAACCTCCGTGCTCCTGTGAAGAACTAGATACAGACATATTCCTATTAAATCACCTTTGGGGATTGTGCCTCCGGTGTAGGATTCATTTCTTTGTTTCACTTTCTGGAGATAATTTTGCTGGGAAGCGGTGTGTGAGTGTGTGGCACGTGTGAGTTTTACTCTGCACTTTTCCCACTCAAGGAGCAAGTGGACTCACTCTGCTGGGTCTCAGATGCATCATCTTTGACAGGAGGGAAAGGATGGAATCACTGGCTCTCAAACACGGATGACATCCCCAGATTCCTGGGACCCATCCCAGATGTACTGACACAATCTCAGAGTCTGGGCCCTGGGGACTGTGTTTTCTGAAAAGCTTCCCAGGGGATTTGGATGCTCTGCAGGCTTGGTGGCCACTCTATCCGGTGATCTTTAAGATCCCCCTGGCTCTGGCTGACTAGGAGGCAACATCTACGCCTTTTATTAGGTTGCCATCTGGGACAGTAGAACACAGTTTGTTGCTAATCATAGCCAACACTGGGTTCCAATTAATTGCTTCATTTCTGCCAAATGCTATGCTTTATTCATTAGTAGAAAGCAGATTAAAGATCATAAAACATTTGCCTAAGAAGCCTGCTGAGCATGACTCACTCATGTTTTCCTGCTCATATATTCATGAAGAAGAGTTGTGTTGGTGGCAAGTGCTGTGTGCTGGGTACTCTTCTAAGGATTTGATATACACATTATATTATATATATAGAATATTATATATATAATGATATTATATGTATCTATTGAACTTACTTGATCCCCATTTTACATATGCAGAACCAGGCACAAAGAGCATGACTGACTTGTCCATGGTCCCACAGTTAGTAAGCAGGCTTTCAGAACTTGAACATGAGCAGTCTGACTCAAGAGCTGGGCACTCAGCCCCGTGCTGTACAAGCTCTCTGTGGATGAAAATTTGCCGTTGGCTTTTCTGCTTTTCTTTCTGTGATTTCCAGGCTAGTTGACTACAAAGAAAGTTGGCCATTACTTAGGCGAGGGCAACAGAGGGGCCATAGGTTTGGCAGGGAAATATTGGGCAAGTCGAGATATATCATAGACACTGTAGAAAGTTGGGTGTCACACTCAGCGGAGGAAACAGGAGAAGAAAAGCCAAGTGGGAAAATGCCAGATCAGGTGTGGCTGACGTAGCTGAGGAGCGGGATAGAGAGTGCCAGGAGAACCCAAGAGAATAGCCCTGGGGTTGCATCCCTTCTGAGCCAGGTGGGCAAGGAGCCCGTGAGGGCAAAGAACTGTCAGAGAAGTAAGAGGAGAACCAGGAGGTGCAGTTTTAGGAAACCAAGAGAACACAAAAATTTTCTCAATTTAAGGAAAGATAAGGCACAGTGTCAGATTAGTGGAGAACGAGGGAGAGAAACTGGGCAACAAGGACATGAGCAGCAGGCTTTCAGAAAGGAATTTCAGTGTCATTGAAGTACCGGACGACAAGGTAGTGTTACTATGAAATGTTTAATTTAATTCATGTAATCTTTCATGAAGTGCTACCTGTGGAGTTAGCACTTTAATAAAGTCCCACTCACATCAAGATGACTAGATTGTCTGCCAGGCACCGGTACATTTAAACTGTCAGTATCTTTAGTTACATTCACTTCCCTGGGGATAAATAATAACTACCATTTGGTGAATGCTTTCTTTGTGCCAACCATCCATCTTTACCAAAAGTCTTATTCATCTCCACTTTGTAGATCAGGAAACTGACGTAGTGAGAGGTGCTATGACTTTCCTGGCATCCTGCGGTAGATACAGGCAGAGCCCAGATTCATTCCCAACTCATGAGCCTTTGAGTTTAAGGCTTGACACGGTGCTGCCTCATCCTGCTGCCCAGGCCTTGCCACTGGCTCAGGAGCCTTATTGTTGTCGGCCTGTGCGGCTCCTTGGTGTGGCCAGACTGGCCTGAGCCTGCACACTTGAATACCTCCACGTTTCCATGAAGAGATGGAGTGGGTTTATATCACTGGGACAGGGCCCTGCAGCCACTTTCAGACCCCTGGGGTTTCTCCTTACCAGCCATAGCAGGAAGTGATGGTACCCTATTTCACATACCTGGAGCCTCCAAGTGTAGGCACTAGTCCAACTGCCAAGCTGGGTTTAACCAGTTTGTAAGGGGGGAATGAGGCTAGAGTTTGTCAGGCTTTTCCATGGCTTAGAGAAATTAAAGAAAGAGAGAGAGAGAGGAGAGGAGAGGAGAGGAGAGGAGAGGAGAGGAGAGGAGAGGAGAAGAGAAAAGAAAAAGAAAAAAAGGAAGGAAGGAAGGAAGGAAGGAAGGAAGGAAGGAAGGAAGGAAGGAAGGAAGGAAGGAAGGAGAAGAGAAGAGAAGAGAAGAGAAGAGAAGAGAAGAGAAGAGAAGAGAAGAGAAGAGAAGAGAAGAGAAGAGAAGAGAAGAGAAGAGAAGAGAAGAGAAAAGAAAACTAAAACACTAGACCATCCTCAGGAGAAATTGGAAGCCGCTAATACTATTTGCCACATCTAATTTGGTGAGACAGGAAGAGGCAATGCCGGTAACGAGGACCTAGTTTTCCAGAAGACAGACAGGGCTTTGAGACTGAGATGTTAAGGAAGACTGTTTTCAGTTCAGTATTTAATTGCTTGTTTTTGAGTTTTGGAAATCTTTTTATTTTCCCTAATGCTCTAGAGCAGGTGTCCTCAAACTTTTTAAACAGGGGGCCAATTCACTGTCCCTCAGACGGTTGGAGGGCCGGACTATAGTTAAAAAAATAACACAAAAAAAAACTATGAACAAAATCCTATGCACACTGCACATATTTTATTTTGAAGTAAAAAAAGCAAAACGGGAACAAATGCAATCACACCGCCTCATGTGGCCCGCGGGCCGCAGTTTGAGGACCCCTGCTCTAGAGAGTTCAGGTAACTTTTCACACAGAAACCCAGAGTAAGAACTTATTTTCATCAGAAAATGGTGTTGGCTGTGCAAACAGGGAGTGAAAAGTTTCAGTTTATGTCAATAAGCAGAACGTAACCCTATGTGTGTGTGTCTGTGTTACATGTGTGTAGGCAACCCAAGTACCTCTTTGTCAGCGTGAATAATTAGTGCAGACAACATCCATTAAAATCCAGAATTTAAGAGATGACTGTGCAATTAAGCTCAAACTTTTTCATGAAGCAGGTAAAATTATATCATGTAAGCCGGTAAATTTCAACTTGGCTTTTCTGTTTGTCCCAGTCTAAGCACAAGTGGGATGGGGAAGGATCCTGTGTTTTAACAGTAGAGATTTCTCTTGTGATCTTTGAGATGTGGCTAATAATGATACCTTCTTGCCTTTGTACGGCTGTGCCAACTAACATGGGATATGCCAGCTAATAGGGACAGGGTCGGGATGTGCAACCAGCTCTTGTGGCTTGAACAGGTTTTATGTAATATAAAACACTTTTTTCCCCTTTATGTATCTTTAATAACAAGGCTGAAACAATAAAATAAAATAACAACATTATTTTGTTTGGGTCTCAGAGTACTAATGTGGTATAGATAGGAGAAAGATTAAGATTAATCTGTTCAGAGATTCAGAGAGATTAAGCAATTTACACAAGGTCACACAGCTAGGACATGGTCAGGCTGAAATAACATAATAATAAATTTATGAGTCCCTTATTTTGCTCCCCAGTTTATAGAACTCTTCCCAGTGCTTAGCAGTACTTCTCTCAGGAATGCTGTCAGGCAGTCACTCAGAGAGTATGTATTTATAAAGTAATGTGTTCCTTTTACTTTAGAATGTAAAGTTACTTCTTTATGGATATAATTTCTTTTCTTATGGCCTTATAGAATATGTTTCCTTCTCTCTACTGCTAGGTGAACTCTCTGTGAGTGGGAACTTAAATTTCCTTTGAATTTTCTCAAAACAACAAATACTGTGCTAATTTCAGTAAATGTTGAGTAATATAGTTGTTTGTTTGTTTGTTTGTTGAGACAGAATCTCATTATGTTGCCCTTGGTAGAGTGCCGTGGTGTCACAGCTCACAGAAACCTCAAACACTTGGGCTTAAGCAATTTTTTTGCCTGAGCCTCCCAAGTAGCTGGGACTACAGGTGTCCGCCACAATACCCTGCTATTTTTTTTGTTGTTGTGGCTGTCATTGTTGTTTTAGCTTGCCCAGGCCAGGTTCAAACCCACCCGCCTTGGTGTGTGTGGCCGGCGCCCTACCTACTCAGCTACGGGCACTGCCTTGACTAATATACTTTTATAGTCCACTGTACTACTTAGGACCCTTTTAAATAAAAAGAACTAAAATGTAGTAGGTGCCTGTCATATGCTGATACTCTGTTAACTGCTCTACAAACTGCATCTCCATTAACTTTCACACAGCCCATCGGAGTGGACACTTTTTATTTTGGAGATCTGATGTTTGGAAAGGTTGATTTAGGTAAGCTATGCCAGATAATAGGGGCAGGGGTGGAATGTGAAACCAGCTTTTGAGGCTCGTGTAGGTTTTATGTTATATGAAAACTTTTTCTTTATGTAATATATCTTTAAAAACAAGGCTAAAATAATAAAATAAAATAACAATGAAGGCTGGAAATATTTTGCTCAGAACATCCTAATGACAAACCTTGAGCTTTAGCTTCCCTTTGTGTGAATGAATCTGCTCTTGACCGAGAGCAGCGGTTCTCAACCTGTGGGTCTCGACCCTTTTGGGGATCGAATGGCCCTTTCACAGGGGTCACCTAAATATATCTTGCGTATCAGATATTTACATTACGATTCATAACAGTAGCAAAATTATAGTTATAAAGTAGCAACGAAAATAATTTTATGTTTGGGGGTCACCACCACATGAGGAGCTGTATTAAAGGGTCGTGGCATTAGGAAGGTTGAGAACCACTGACCTAGAGTCTTTTCTGGCCTGAGCCGTGGATCCTGCTCCTCTGTCTACCTGGTTCTTCCCTACCTGTTACCATTGCCTGTTTCTGCTTGTCACAGCTCACTGGTTTTTCATAGCCCAAATCAGCCTTGATGGAATATAACTGGTGACCTTGACTTCCTTCATTCCTCAAAGTGTCATCGCCTTCCTCGGATAACCATTACTCAAGTACTTGCCTTAAACTCTCTCCCCAGGATGAGAGGGGAGAGGGGGATTGACATTATCTTACATATTTAAGAAGTGCAGCGTCTACACCAGCATCTCTTGCACATAGCGTGAACACACTAAATGTTGAGTGAGTTCAGTTGAGTCAAGAGAGGATGAGTGGTTTCTAGGAAACTGAGTGGGAAACTGGTGCCAAACATGTCAGCAGCCTCTGAAGAGTCTGAGAAGTGCTGAGGCTGCCTCACCAAGCTGCTGTCTATGGCTGTGTGCTTGTCAAAGAGCCTGAGCTCAATTCCATTTCTGTGAACTGGGGCTAAAATGACTAGCCCCAGGATGATAAATCTGTAGCAGGCATGCCGTCATTACCCCATCCCAGACCTGCAGCAAATGTCACTATTCAGTCATGGCACCATTCCCACATGGCATTCCACATGGTCATTACCAAGCAGTTAAAGTTGACGTTTAAGAGAATGTATCCGTAACTTGTGTTGGTCTACCTGGAGGATGTGTGAGTGAGTGTGTGTGTGTGTGTGTATTTAAGCCTGACAATAAAGTACAGGAAGGCTGTGGCTTTTGTATTGCCAGCTTTATATCAGCAAATACTCCAACTTGATCTTCTGATTGGCTAGACAGCAAGATTTAAAAGAAGGTATAGTTGCAAAACTGTGTGAATATACTTAATGCCATTGAATTGTATACCTAAAAATTGTTTTAATAGTAAATTTTATATTATGTATGTGTTATCACAATTTTTTTAAAAAATCAGGTATGAATTCCAAGTGTTTGCAGTTGACAGTTGCATGGCTGATCAGTAGGGGAGGGTAGAGGTTTGGGACAGTGGAGTTGTAGCACCTGTTTCTTTTCCATGATATCCTCATATTCTTGACACTTTCCCAACCTTGTAGCAAATATGTATTTTGATATGGTGTGAACTTACTATGAAACTGAATTTCTGGCTTTTGTCTTAGAGTTGAATGGAAAATGATAAGTATTTATTGATGTTGGCAATGATCAAATCTAGGCTAGAGGCATACACACTGCCAGATTAGCCATTACTAGCTATCCAGGATAGATACAACTGCTCAGTTGGTTTCCACACTGTGCCGCTTTATAGCATACAGATCTTTTCTTCATCTGAGTCTTGCCTCGTGTAAATCACCACTACAATATGAATCTTGTCAACCTGAACAACAAGCAGAAAGGTAGACTCTGTAAAAGAAGACGTTTATTTGGGAATAGGTGTCACAATGGGGAAACATGTGCCATAGTAAACTGCGCTTATTTGGAGAGGTAAAAGATGACAAAGGTTTGTAAAGAAAATATGAGGAGGGCTGTGTAATTGTTTTGAGATAATTATCCTTGGCTACAAAGATCAGTAACAAGGGTGGTGCAGCCTAAGGTTGGCAGTTGCTGGACAGTTGCTAGACAGATGTCCTTGCAGAAATTTTTTTGTATGTGTACAAGATTGTGATGACTTTTGTGCATGGTGGTGGTTTTTGTGGAGTCTTTTCTTACGGTTTTTGTTTTCAGGCATTCATGTGTTAAAGCCCTCCCATCATGGCGTTCCCTGGCTCTGTTTGTCAGTGTTTTTAACACAAGTGAGTCCATTTTGATTCTATCAACTTTCACATTTCCCCCCTTTGACGAAGATCTTTCTCCAAAACCATCACTAATCAATCATCATGTATTTAGGTTTTGATTACCTCTCCATGCTGGGATGGACCTATTCTGATCAGTCTTTTCTGGTTCCATGTCAGAAAGAGGGGATGGTGACGAGGACTCAGTGTCAAAATCATAGTTAGCTATATTTGAGCAACAGGGAGAGGTGGAGAGTGGCTCTCAGGCTAAGTCTGCCCGTGGTCTGTTGTTACTTTCCGTACTGTCTGTTCCATAGGTGTTAGCTGTCATATCAATGTGCTGTGTCAGCATTATTCTGTTAGGTGTTATACTTCTGCAGAAATTTAACAAGTAACAGGTACAAAGTTTAAAAAGGAAAATACAAAGTAGAAGTAATAGTATTTATAATACAACAGTGCCAGTTTACAAAATAGTTTTGAGCCATGAACCTACACTTGAAGGCAACCAAGTGAATAAATCACATGATCATGGGGAATTAGATAAGACCTGATGTAAACACATGGCCTATTTTCTTATTTTATGTGTATGGGACTCAACTTTCCCAGAGGAAATTGTCCTGGTACAGTATGTAGGATCAGCAATAGCACAGGCATTTCCTTATTTAACCAATAGTTAATATAGGACCATTTTATCATCTAGTATCCTATGACTGGGTTGAATTAAAGCTGAGAGTGAGCAACACTTGCACTAGTCTTATTGCCAAAGTCACCTACTGGATAGACTAAAGGATTGCAGGTAAGGTTCTGTCAACTTACCTGGGGAAACTACTGATCATGAAATTTCACCTACACCATTATCCTGCCAAGCGAAGATGGTAGCAGTGAGAGGGGTAAGATAAGAGACTCATTGTGATGTGGAATCTTTTGTGACGTCTTTGGAAGAGCTGCCCACAGCATGAAGTGGTGAACTCCTTTTCCCAGCTTGTAGTCTGAATGGCTTTGGTTATGACATTGGGCAGATTGTTGGACTTGGTGTGGTGCTTACATCAGGCATGAGACTTTTCACTTAAAATTTATTAAGTTTCAGCTTATAGAGCTTCGGAAACAGAGAGTTTCTGTTTTTAATAATGGCATGGAAGAAAGTTGGATTGGAGGACTATGGGAGAATTCAGGATTTATTCCCAGTCTACAGGTAGATTATAAGAACTTGAAAACAATGCCTGTGACTACAGTCTAATCCCAGGTGTAGTACAGCTTTTCTTTGGAAACATAACTTTTTTTTCTTTACATTGATCACCTAGGAATCTCATATTTTAAAATATCTTGAGGTTTGGAAGCTGAATTAAGGCTGACTTTAGATTTTGCCTACAGTTCCTACCAGGAACTAACGGTTTTTACTTATTCCCTCTAAGGCCAGAAACTCTTGAAGCCAGGCAATCTATGAACATTCTCAATTATGATATTCTGATCAAAGCCTTGGTAATATAACCAATGTTTCCAAATATATCTTAATATAAACAGAGACCATGTGTTATTAAACTTATGTAAAGAACCATATTGCCGTAAGACTACTCTTGGATAGTTTTCAAGTTTTGGAGGCATCAAGTAGGGAGAAAAGGCAAATGTTTCCACCTTTGTTTAAAAAAGTATACTTTACAAAACTGCTGTAGCTTAAGAGAGAAAATGTTCATAAATCTGGAAAACGATTAAGTAAAGAACCAACAGTGTTTCAAATAAAAGTCACAAAACATTATCTTCATCAGTTACTTAATCTAGTATAATTAATTTTTTTCTGCTTGATCTTTATCAGTAGTGTCATGAATTTATCAATTTCTTCATTAGAGTTCTGAAAAAATGTTATTTAGTCCATTGATCTTGAAAGTTATTATAATCCGTATTTAAGAGTACATGTTAGAGTCTTTTCCATGAATCTGACTGCAAATGCTTTTAGAAAAGAATCAAAACTTTAGATGACAGACTTAGCATATCTATAGTTAAAAATCTGTTAGAAGTTCATTAAAATCAGTTGACAAGGAAATTTGATTATTTCTGAGGCATACATAATAACTGAAATCATAATTAACATTATATTTCTATGAATTTATACGATTTTTGAACATTCGTATCAATAACGTACTATAATAATAATAAATATAATTGAAAGAAAGTTTAGCATGAGTTAATATTTGACAGTGTTTCCCACACAGTTTACCAAATAAATTTAACATTTAATCTCAATAAGATTAGAGATACTCAACTGGAACATCCCAAAGTGAGTTCTAATCCCAAAGACTTAAGGTTCAAAATACCTGATGAAAAGAGGATCACAAGTCACTGTGAAATTATAGTCATACTTCCAAAATAATACAGAAAGTTACATGGGTATTGAAAAAAACCCTTTTGAAGTTCAGATTTTCCAAGTAATTAAAGCACCTAATAAAGACAACAAAGGAACTTATTTTCATAAAACATAAAATCTTTGTGTCTTCCGTCAGTTACCAAAAAGGTAAAGAAAAAAATCTCCTACAGTGTAATTACTTCTTCCCTGTAGGAAGACATTTTAGATACCTTGGAACTCAGACCTGATGAAAGAGTACTTGAATTTAATTGGGCACAGGGAGAATGTGTGTCCAAATGTTATAAGTACATACCATATTATAGAGAAAACGTAAACAAGAAAACAAGCATCTTAAGGTGAATGCATGGCTCTTAGTAAAAGCATGGGATCTTTTCCAGGTACATGGAACAATTTAGACTCACCAAGAAATCAAATTAGACTGGAAGAAAACATTGCCTTTCTAGACCTTCAAGATAAACATTTTAGCATGAGGCTGTTAACAGCAGAGTTAGAGCTGGAGAAACAGTTACAGGAGCTGATAAAAAAAGGTGAAAGAGAGAGAGAGGTATTACCCCAGTCAAGCAAAAAAATGTCCCTTCTCAAGGGGAGAAAGAGCTGAAGGTAAAGATGCCGTGCTGAGATGCAGCAGCAGATGAACCTCGGAGGTCTGAATCTGAGAAGCTTCAAGAGGAAAACTCCACCTCAAGAAATGACATTACTATTGTCAATGATGAAGACAACATTTCCAGCCCCGAAAGTAGGAAAATTAAATGGATCTCAGGAAGAAATGTAGCAGAAATAGAAACAGGAAGCTGTAGCTTAGGAGATGGCTGTTTAAAGAAACAGATTGCAGAAATAAAAATGAAAAGCTTTTATAATTTTACTAAGAACAGAGAGATTCTTACAATGTTATTAATCTAACATAGGGGACCAAAGTTTTAGTTTTTTTATCTATGTATCCATGTATTTTTAATATTAGAGCTCATCTTTTAGAAAGTCTTTTAAATAATTTCCTTCTGAATATAGCCAATTTGTTCACAAAATTTTCTTTCATAAATTCTCCTTTACAAACCTTTCATGACTTGTACAGATTCCACAACATGCTTAGAGTTTTCCTTTTGTCTTATAAGTTTTATTATTCATAATGGTTGTTTAAACAACCATTTTACCTTAGGACAAAAATGTACCATACAAGATCTTCTTGTATAAAATTATTCTCTCTTTATCCTTCCTTATCCTTCACTCTTAGAACTTTCTTCCCGTCTGTTCTACTTACTGGTTCCTTTCTACCTTGTTTCTGTTTCCTTCCTAAATCATATTTTGAGACAACCTTTAATAACCTCAGGATTTAGATAAGGTTATTCCTTTTTCTCAAAAAAGAACACATTTTTCTACCTTTCTTAAATAGGCAGTCTCCAAGTTACAAAGATCCAACGTATGTACAACTGGCACTTAGGAATGGAGGCTAGCTATTCCATGTAATAGGTACATGTACCTGTTCCTGCTTACATACAAGTTCAACTTAAGAGCATACCTATAGAACTGATCTCATTTGTAACCCAGGGCAGTTGAACTTATCTCATTTGCAACTTAAGAGCAAACCTACAGAACTTATCTCATTTGTAACCCAATATTAACCCATATTAATATATATTAATATATAATAATATATTATATAATATATATTATATATTATATTATAATATTATATTATAATATTATATATTATATATTATAATATAATATTATATATTATATAATATCATATATTATATATAATCATATATTAATCATAATTTCAAACTCTTAGTAACCTTAATTTCTAATAAAGACTTAGGAAGCAAAAACCTAGGAAACAAAAAATGTTGAGCTATATGTCACATACTAGTGTTTTATAGATGAAAACTTTTACATTTTGGGGGAACGTTTCCCTATAATTTGTATGCATTTTAATAAACTCAAATATATTTAGTCTTTCTATAAAAATTAATCCAAAAACAATCTTATATTTGCATCCAGCAATTAATGCTTTAATTTTAACTTATTTGGAAATAACCCAGACTTTTTTTTTTCTTTGCGATCATGTCTCCCTCTGCTGCCCAGACTAGCATATAGTGGTGCCATCACAGTTCACAGCAACCTCCAACTCCTAGGTTCAAGCAATCCCCTTGCCTCAGCCTCCTGAGTAGCTAGGACTACAGGTGTCATACCACCATGCCCAGCTAATTTTTGTAATTTCTGTAGAAACAGGGTCTTACTGAGTTTCTCAGGGTCGTCTCAAACTCCTTGGTCTTCCAAAGTGCTGGGATTGCAGGCATGAGCCACTGAGCTCAGCCTGGCCATTGAATGAGTATCTATCACTTAATTTCACACAATGTAACTTAAGACTTCAAATTATGCTTGGCCATGCTTGAAGCAGGGACTTGAGCCGTGGAGAAGACATCATCCCCCTGGCTTGGCTGCAACAGCATCACCTGGAAAAGCTGACCTTGCCTCCCCAGCATCCTCACATCTTCCCTAGGGGTGACAGAGGTAACCATCATAGAAAAAGCACCTGCTGAGCATCATATGGTTTCTTCACGGGAACAAAATAAAAACTGTGTGACACCTGAGGGTATGAAGAACTTCTGCCCAGTGGCCATCGGCTTCCACGCGCCGTGGGGTGTGAAGCTGCATGAGCACACCATTCCACTGGACCACGTGGCGATTACTAGCATCTCAGACCTGACTCAGCCCGTCTTCCAGGTATTCCCTTCCTAATGTGCCAACTCCGGCAGATCCTGGAGGATGGTGCATGTGCAGCTAGTGAGCACCAGCCAGAAGCCTCGCTTTGAGTCTTGCCATGTGATATTTGAGCTAGATTGTGCAGTGGGAACAAGAAGGTTTGTCTTGTCTACAAACATGGAAAACCAGCGCTAGTACAGGACACTGACATCTGGTCCCTGGACAGAGTGTTATACTGGCATTTTCTTACAAACACCTTTACTGCCTGTTATCACCTGCTCATCACCCCCCTCGGCCTGCCTCAGTGGTAGTATGCCTTCACCAGCTATGGCATTAGCCCACAGGCCAAGCAATGGTTCAGCATGTATAAACCCATCACCTACAACACAAACCTGCTCAGAGAACAGACCCACTCCTTTGTGAGCAAGCTGGATCCCAGCAAAGTGTTTAAGAGCAAGAGCAAGATCTTAGCCCTCCCCCCCCCCCCAAAAAAAAAGAAAGGGCCTGTTCATCCTACAGGTGGCCAGAAAGGGACCTCGGGCCACTCCACTTCTAAATCTGCTCTGGCTCTGGATATCCTGTCTGAAAATGAGCACCCCGACCTTCAGCTTTTCACCAGCTGAGCAACAGCAATTTCCATGCATAGATGGGCCTGGGGTGACCCCAACCTCAGATTCTGTGTAGGCTTCTTCCCATCTGAGTAGCCAAAATCCTAGGCATTGGCTCCCAACTTCTCAGGAGTTGGAAGGATATACTGAGGCCTCCCCAATCTTCCCTGGGTGGTGGTACTGGGTGGTACTGTCCCATCTCCAAAAGCAATGAAGGAATTTGAATCTTATTTAAGTGAACAAATAGATCTGTTGAGAGCTTTCTTCTGTTTCTATACCCACACTTCAATCCCTTACCAGTGATTAGAAAAGTCTCCCTCAAAGAAACCACTGGTTTTGACCCATGAGGCATTAGAACTTCACTGTCCAATTGGAAGTCACTAGTCACATGTGGCTATTGAAATTAAATTACATGAAAAATGCATTTCTTCAATTGCATTGGCTACATTTTGAGGATTTGTGTTGTTAGATTCTGTATTCATGCAAAGGTACAGAACGTTTCTATCTCAGAAAGTTCTATTAGAGAGTACTGCATTGGAATATTTTCATACTGTTCTTCATCAGATCAATTTTTGTTGTTAGATAATATTGATGTCTTAATTTGACAGGTTATAATGTCCATGGAAAGCTCGTGAAGATAGGAGTGTACATTCTTTATATCCTTTACTACAAACAAATCTCATGTTGTTCATTTCTTTTTTGGTTTTCTGTAAAGTTTTTTCTTCCTTAAAAAAAAAAAGGTTTCAAATTACATGAAAATTACATTTATAAGGGGAGAGCAGAGAGAGAAAGAAGTAGGGAGGGGTGGGGAAAGGAAGAGCAGAGAGGGAAGGAGAGAGGGGGGTGGGGCCTTGGTGTGTGCCACACCATTTGGGGGCAAGACACGATTGCAAGAGGGACTTTACCTAACAAATGCAATCAGTGTAACCTGGTTTATTGGACCCTCAATGAATCCCCAACAATTAAAGAAAAGAAAGAAAATTACATTTATAAACATTTGTCCCTTTTACATTTACTGAATTTATTTATTTTAAATAATTATTTTTAGATTACTTATGAAAACTGGCAAAACAATCATCATTTTAAGTTATTTCTCTGTTAACCATTTTAATGGTTTGTGAATGTCAGGTATTCACCTACATAAGAAACTTAAACATAGGGGTATTCTGCTGATAATCAGAAGATAGAGATGTTTAAACAACAACATTAAGTTAGTCTTAAAGAATTACAGATCATTCTGTTTTTAGGCTGGATTTATAGTTTTTATGCCCCTCAAATACATAGCAAAGACACATATAATCCTGTCTGATCAGTAATCCCAGGCAAAAATATATGCTGACAATTTTGAAGACATTTTTATTAAAAGACATTTTTATTAGAAGACAATTTTATTAAAAAATCTAAAATTAGCTTTTTTTCCCCAAGAGAGAGTCTTACTCTGTTGCCCCAAACTAAAGTGCCATGGCATCAGCCTAACTCACAGCAACCTCAAACTCCTGAGCTCAAATGATCCTCATGCCTCAGCCTCCTGAGTAGCTGAGACTACAGGCACTCACCACCACACCCAGCTAATTTGTCTACTTTTAGAAAGTAGGGATCTCACTCTTGCTTAGGCTGGTCTAGAGCTCCTGAGCTCAAGCAGTCTACCTGCCTCAGACTCCCAGAGTGTTTGAATTACAGGTGTGAGCCATGGTGCCCAGCCATAACCAGCTTATTTACTAAATATTTACTTAAATCACATGAACTAAAAGTAATTCTATTTCATTACTGTATTATTTTATATGAGAACTTGCTTATCTAAGCCAATCGAAATAGAATATCTTAAGGAATTTCTGGCCAACTACTATGTAGACACAACATATAATGTGCGAAAATACAAACACATACGAACAAATAAGATCTTATAGCTTTCATTTTAGAATTTTAGTCATGACACCGTAAAATAGTAAGTAATAACAAGCTGACAAGTTTATAAAAGACAGTTGGATCTAAATTGTATTTCTGAAAAAAGTAGGACTTATTCACATAGCTAAATTTTATTTACTTGGCTTGGCGCCATAGCACCGTGGTTATGGCTCCAGCCGCATACACTGAGGGTGACTGGTTCGAACCCAGCCCAGGCCAGCTAAACAACTGCAATAAAAAAGTAGCCAGGCATTGTGGCTGGTGCCTGTAGTCCCAGCTATTTGGGAGGCAGAGGCAGGAGAATCGCTTAAGCCCAAGAGTTTGAGGTTGCTGTGAGCTGTGACGCTACAGCACTCTACTGAGGGTGACATAATGAGACTCTGTCTCTAAATAAATAAATAAATAAAAATTTAAAAATTTTTAAAAAATTTTTATTTGCTCCAGTAATCTAATAAAGGCTATGGACCAAAACTTTAGATGAACTGGTTGTATTTTGTTTTTGTTTTTGTCTTTTGTTTTTTGTTTTTTTGTACTCTCACCTCCCCCCTTTCTGGTTTCAAATGTTTACATTTTAACCAGGATTGGCTGAATTTTATGAGAAAAACAAAATCTCCAAGTGGCTTTGAATTTTTAGTAACAAGTCTCTCCTTTGTCTGTTGGTCTGGTTTGTTCAACTAGTCAGTATAGGTAAGGAAGCAGTTTTGTTTGTTTGTTTTCATATTTTCCTGGCTCCTGCATGAAAGAGAAAGCAATTTGTATGCTGGATGGAAATACCTTATATTATTGCTCTGAGCTCAAGATTTTGACCTGTTTGATCTGAAAACCAAACTTTTATAAGCATTTATCTATTCCTTTTGTTTAGAATGTTAAGCCTTCAATTGACTGTTTCATCACCCTAAACAATTGTTATTCCAGCCTGAATTTACATTTCCAAAAGGTGTCTAGTTTGTTGGTTGCCATGGAGCTGATGTGATTTGTGCAGCCATTGATTTGAAAGCCCTTTAAGACTTTTTATTTAAAAATCTTGGCTAGAATCCTCTAAGTGGTGAATTTATCTCAATACTAACAGAAAACTCGGCAGATTCAAAGTAGACAGAAAAAAAGAGAATTTAGAAGGCTCTGCATGTTAACTCTGTAGTTGCCGTTTTTTAATTCAGGTCTAAGAAAAAAACAAGCTTGGGCATTCAAATGATCCCCATAATGACCCTGATTTAAATAAGTGCATGAAAAAGAGAGCCTTAGAGCCAGCTAGCGTCCCAGAAAACCCAGCATGCCTTAATGTTTGAGAATCCCATCCTGTTTCTTATTAATCCCTTGAAAACAAAGAAAATGTGATAATTTCTGTGAAGGAATTTGACAGTGTTTTAGATGGTAGCACCTGCCCTAGGGGCTTTTGATTGACCATCTAGGACCCACCATTTAGAATGTTTATTTTTTGCTCTTGGAAGATATAAATCATGTTCAGATGTGCATCCTGAAACCAGAATGAAATCTAAATCAGAGTGTTTAACCCAGGTATGCAGAGTAAACAAAATATTATACTAGGCATACAAAACCAAGCAGAATGTAAATTCTATAGAAACCAGAGTACTCAAATCAGAAGGACATTGACCTTCTCCCGGAAAAAAATTTTTTCTATTCCCAAGAGGGATGTAAGGTCCTTTATTTAAGGTGGCTTTATAACCAAATCAGATCCTAAGTAAATTCAAAAAGAACTCACCAAGGGAAGGGAGACTAAGAAGTGATTCATCAGGACAGGAAAGGCATGTCATAGATGGGGAGAGTGCAGAGGGCTCACTTGGTACTACACTCAGTTCCAGGAGCTGCTGATCTGTCTAAGGTGAGCTTACTTTGATCTTGCTTCTGACACTATTATCTATCGTCAACCTAAGTTAACAAACAGAGAAGTAGACTCTGAAAAGAAAATGATGTTTATTGGGACTAGGCATTGCAATGGGAATATGTGTGCTATAGTAAATTGTGTGTGTATTCACAGAGGTAAAGGAACACAAAAGTTTATAAAGATAACGTAAGGAGGATTGTTTTGAGATCATTTTTCTTGCTACAAGGATCAATAACAATAGTGGCGCTAGTTCAAAGTTAGATAGGCAGGGACTGGATAAATGTCCTCACAAATTTTTTTAGGTTTTTTTTGTGTGCAAGGTTATAATGGCTTTTGTGTAAGGTTGTAGTTTTGCAGTCTTTTGTGATCATTCCTACCCTATTGTCAGGCATTTGTTCTGAGAACCTTCCTTCTTGGCCTTCTTTGACTATATTTGTCATGGTTTTAACACAAGTGACTCCATTTTGATTCTGACAGCTTTCCCAATGTTGTTCTTCAGCATCTTCTCCCCACTCCACTCCCAAGTAGAATGCTTGGCAAGAATTAGCGTGAACATTTAAAATTATTGTTGAATGAATGAGTAGAATTGGCATATAATTTGGTTTTGTATTTATTACAGTGCCTAGCACAGTCTGTACATGATCATTGGTGAAACTGATGTTTTAGGTGAAAAGCAGATCCTGTACCACAATAGGTATCAACTTACTTGCGCATAATAAGAGATAATTATACACTGGTGATTGTTACTGGATTATGTCTAGAAAATATTAAAACTATCCAAGTGTCACTGGATGGGAAAAAAAGCCACAGCTACTATGGAAGGTGGTCACAGGGATAGAAACATCAGAAAATTAGGGCTCAGAGTTGGAAACATGTAGTTAATGGGGATACGACCAAATTCAAGTTCTCAGTGTGGATGCTCTTTAATTCAATTTGGTTTTGATAATTGCATATGGTTACCTTCTGTCTTTGTCACCACTTCAAAGGAGAAGAGGTCCAAAAGAGGATTCTTGAATATAACAGTATTTATAGATGTTTCTTTGCATCTGCTTTTCCCTGTGTTTGGTGGAGTAGCATGTCAGAAATTCTGTCTTTATGGAGGCCAGGCCTTAAATAAGACTCGCAAGGAATGGTCCCCTTTTCTTTCCCAGTCTGGCATCATTCTTATCACTGAGTTTTCTTCTTAGCAGTGAGTATTGTTATAGTTATACTCTCTACTCCACCTAGTCCCCCTTTCCTTTCAAGTAATTTGATGACCACATGGATTCAAAAATTCCTTTCAATTAAAAAAAAAAAAAAAAAAGAGTAAACCAGATGGATTCAGATATACCTAATGTGGTGCTGGTGCATTAATTTATCATTGTTGTACTTTCTACCTTGGTAAACACTTCTACTTTTTACTATTGAGTTTGCAACCAACAAGCAGTGTTCATTGTTGTGATTAAAAAGATTCTCTGATTTCTTTTCCAAGTATAGTATAAGTTTTCATGGAATACCACTGCATATAAAAAGAGCGAGTTTTAGGGTAGTTTACAGTATCATGTACTTCCTGTTAAGTAAATGTGATAACCTATTGTGATCAGAGTAATACAAGTTTAGTAGATATGGACTCTTTCCACCCACCCACGGCCACCTTTTTAGCTCTAATATTGCCTAGGTATAACCTAATAATAATAAGTAACATTTATTCAACTCTTTTTTTGTGAGTGGACTAAGTGCTTTATATGCAGGACTTCACGAAGACTCTATGAGAGAGCTACTGGTAATATACCCAACTTACAGATGAGGAAACTAAGGCATAACAAACCTAAAAAACTTGTCTGAGGTCAAATAGCCAATAAGAGACAAACCTGAGATCCACAGGTAGCCCCAAACACAGGTTTGTCCTCTGAGCCATTGGTTGGCACAAAACAGTCCAGTTTTTGTCCCATTAATGTTTTATTTGAGGAAGTTGTCAAAAGTTAACACAAAATACTTAGGGGAAATATAAGAAACCACATGGTTGTATGTGGGAGCGGGTTCTCTAGGGTGCTAGTCAGAGTGCATAGAGTAACGCTTAGCTTTGAAGGTGTAGAGGAAGCTTGAATTAGAAACTATAACGTGTTCCCCCATCAGTCCCAGAAGTAATAGATGCTGCTCCCTCCCTCTACTTCTTTCTTTTCACCCCCAAAACATGATTACAGATGAAAGTAAAGGCTGCAAATAAAGGCTTCTTTATTTTATGAAGCAAATAAAATTCTGGCTGTGATTGTGGGAGGGAGGTTCTTTAAAAGAATTTCTTTATTTCTTAGAAATAAATGGGATTGTATAATTTTATTCTTGAATTTATCCTGTCAGAAGGGCTGTTGGCCTGCAGTACAAGCTAATTTAATACATTGTAGTTCTCCCTCTCCTCCCCTTCCCTGCCCTGCCCTTCCCTCCCCTTCCCTGCCCTTCCCCTCTTCTTTTTTCCCCTCCCTTCCCCTCCCTTCCCCTTCCTTTCCCTTTCCTTCTCTCTCCTCTCCTCCTTTCTTTTTCCTTTGTACCATCATTTGCCAGCATTTTGTTACTCAAAAGAAATTTTTGCTAATGGACAGAAGGCAAGGACCCCTTTTGGGCTGTACTGACATTTTTGAGGAAGACCTATACGTCCGCTGTGTACTGATGCTTTTTATTCCGAGTGATGTGGTTATAAAATCTGGCTGAGTATGAGAGTAGGTTCTTGTTATGTGAAGGTGCAATTGGTAAGCCCGTTAGCAGGACTCTGCCTATCTTCTCCTTCAGGTCCAGGGAGGCTGGTAATCATACATATGTTTCTTATGGTTGCATGTGTTCTCTTTGAGAATTTTCCATTCAAGCACTCAGTCATTAATTTATTGAATAAATATATATTGAGTGCTCATTGTGTACTAAGTACTCTGGTAAGTTCTGGGGATACCACAGCAAACAAAACAGATCTACATCCCTGACTTCATGGAACTTACAACTCTGACGACATTCAATTTGATGATTTGAAAACAAATTCAATTTAAGCATATTCTGGAGTCTCTGGGTGACCCTCTTAAAACAAAATGCTGCTGTGAAGTTTTAGTGCCCACAGTGACATGTGTGGCTATAAATGCCCTGGCATCAAATGGTTGTCTTTTAATAGATGCTCAAAGGGAAGAGGTGAATCTAATTGTAAACGATACCTTACAGGCAAAATAAGGCCAAACGACAACATAGACTAGTGTTTGTGATAATAAAAGGTGCGTGGAAAGCCTAAATAGAAAAAAACTATTTTTGGGGGGTTGGAGAATTGAGTCATCACACAACATGCAGCAGAGTAGGGAGGCCAACTTGGAAGAACCGGACTACAGTGTGAACATCTAATTTCACTGATATATTACATATCAGATTAATTAATGTGATTCATTTGGATTTTATTGGCTTTGTGGGTTTGTTTGTATTATCAGTTATAAAATTGTACTGATTTTATGGCTGTGTAAGAGCCTGAAACATAACGTATTTATAGCTTTCTAATAATTTCTTTTTACTTAGCCCTGAGGAAGCTTAAGATAATTTTTTTTACTGTAAAGGAGGTCAGTGCCATTATTCAAGTACAGAAGCCTTCTTCCAGAGAACAGGTCTGTATAGGGAAAATTCTTTGTGAATAGGAATTGTTTACCAAAAACTAGCTATATTCTTGATTTATAAGAAAAACAATTTTTTAAGGGTTGAGGGAATTTTGTGATTACTGTTTTCCCCTTATTCATTCTGTTTCATGCTTTGTGGTTGCGAGGTATTGTTTTTATGATACTCATAAATGAATTGTCATGGGTTTAAGTATTTCACATTAATTCTTTCATACCTCTTCTTTTCTCTTTGCTGTACCTCTCTAGTTGCCCTCACATGTGGGCGTGTGTATATGGCCCATGTGCGTGCACATACCCACAGCGTTGTATTGTAACTTCTTCTGACTAACATACTCATCCCTTACTTTGGACCTGTCCTCACAATTCATTGCTTTGCATAGGGGGTTGCAAGATTTGTTTTAAAAAGCTTTCAGCGTCTGGGTACAGTGGCTCACCTCTGTAATCCCAGCACTTTGGGAGGCTGAAGTAGGAAAATCACTTGAGCTCAAGAGTTCAAGGCTAACCTGAACAAGAGCAAGACCAGGTATATACAAAAAAAATAAAAAATTAGCCAGGCATGGTGGTTGTAGCTGTAGTCCCAGCTACTCAGGAGGCTAAAGCAGGAGGGTCACTTGAGCCCAGGACTGTGAGGTTGCAGTGACCTATGATGATGCCACTGCACTCTAGTCTGGGTGACAAAGCAAGACCCTGTCTCCAAAGTAAAATTAGACAGGCATGGTAGTGCATGCCTGTGGTTCTAGCTACATGGGAGGCTGATGCAAGAGGATCACTTGCACCTGGGAGTCGAGGCTGCAGTGAGCTAAGATGGCACCAGTGCACTCCAGCCTGAGCAACAGAGTGAGACCTAGTCTCAAAAATAATAATAATAATAATAATTTAAAAAATTAAAAGTATTTAGTATTCAGAGTAGTGTGAGCTTAGCCAAGGAGTATTAAAGAGCAGTGGTAAGTGATTATCTCTTTGTGATAATTAGCATCTTCTACTGTGTTTACAGTATCTGACCCTAGGTTCGAGGGCAGACCAAGGAGGCAGTTCTCTATAGGACCCAGTATGCTGCCCATTTTTAGGGTGAGTGTCTGTGTACCCACCCTGTCTGACACCGTCCAGGTTACATCTACTGTCTTAGCTTCATTGTTAATCCTTCCCTCCTTCAACTCTCCAGAGTATCTCATTTGGGTTCGGTGAGACAAACAACAATAACAACTACAACCAAAAATAGCCAGACATTGTGGTGGGTGTCTGTTGTCCCAGCTACTTGGGAGGCTGAGGCAAGAGAAGCTCTTAAGCCCAAGTGCGTGAGGTTGCTGTGAGCTGTGATGCTACAGCACTCTACTGGGGGTGACATAGTAAGACTCTGTCTCAAAAAAACAGTATCTCATTTGGATGATAAATTATAAAGTTACTTTAGTTACATAAAACATTTAGCCCTTATGGCCCTGCTAGAGCCAAACATGGAAGCTGTTTCACAGACTCTCTTTAATCGTTAATGCTCTTCTATCACTTATTCTTAGCTGTAGGCATATGTTTGAATTTATACAATTGAGAAATGTTTCTTTATACAGATATGGCCATACTCTTTGAAATGTCTCTCTTAGGTAGTACAGCAAGTTTATAATAGAAATGGCAGGAATTAGGCACTTTGTATTGTCTGAGCTTCAGCAAAACTTTTTACAGTGTGAGCTGGTCAGGATGTACCATGTCCAAATAGTCAAAGCCTACAAATCCTGTTACAATGGACTTCTAGGATTTATACACATTCTTCCTTCAAAAGATTAAAAGCAGAATTGCTTTATCACATTCTGCCTAAAACAAATGCATCATTAACTTGGGGCTCAGAAGTTTGGGTTGTAGTCTGCTATTTTGAATGATTTTCCCTTTATGAGAGACATAGTATTTTGGTGGTATATCTGAGGTCTTAAGATGATGATTGGGCTAGGATGATGGTTTTTGGTGCAAGGCACGTGGACACAATATAGAAAACATCTTGTGATCATTCTGGAGCTCACTGTCTGGTTTGCTCATGGCCCACGCCATACATCACCTCCTACTTTTTAGGTATTTAGTTTGATCTTCACAATCCTCCTAAAGTACTAAGAAGAGAAAAGAAAGGGGGAAATAATCCCCACATATTGATTTTCTAGACAAAGTCTTTTGATGAGAAAGAAGATTCTTTTTCATATTTTCGTGATACCTTGTGTGTTTATGTTATCTTTTTTGTTTGTCAGGCTAAGCACATTCTATTTTCTTGGATGTATTTGCATCACTAAATATGTAATATTTTTCATTTTGTGGAATGCATGCACTCTCCCTTCATTAAGGGAGAAGACTTACAGCCCATTTTGTCCACTAATCTGTCCCTTAGGACCTAAAACAGTGCTTCATGCCAAATAGGTGCTTGAAAGTGGTAAGAATGAATGAATGCCATAGAGACAGAAAGTAGATTAGTTTCTGCCAGGGACTGGGGGAAGGGAGTAAAAAGGATGGGAGGGACTGCTAATGGGTACATGATTTCCCTTTGGGGTAATGAAAATATACTGGAATGAGATAGTGGATGATAATTGCAAAATTTTGTGAACATACTAAAACCACTGAATTGTACATTTTAAAAGGATGAATTTTATGAAATGTTAATTAGATCTTATTTTTTTACATTGCAGAAAGAGAATGAATTTAAAAAAGAAAGAATAAATTAGATGCCTTACACATTGTCATGGTTAGTAGTAATACTTAATATATCTTTTGGACAAAATGAATGGTGGTTTTTCTGTACCAAAATAGTCTTAGTGTTTCCCTCAAAGTGTCTGTGTGTGTGTAACTGGGTGTCACTGGTTGTGTGTCTTTGTAGTTATCTAGTTAACAACATTTGAGTTTGGGAAGTTTGAGCCTGTAGAGCCTGAGCATTGTTTGGGATTAGAGGGAATTGGAATATACTTTAGAGAATATAGTAGAGTCTTTCTGGGAAAGTATTTTTGTTTGTGAATCAGAGATAAGGGTAACTGCCTTTCTGTTGAGATTGTTTGATTCACGTGCTATCAAAGGAGACTTCAGGGTGATGCTGTCAGAGGTAGTCTTAGTTCAGATCCTTCCAACTCTTTGAATCTAAGCTCTTGTTAAATCAGTTTAAAGTCCCTACGAATACGTTACTCTTTAGAGAGCAAAAGCTGTCAAAACAGATTCATGCCATCACCCTAAATATTTAACTGTACTGTAACAACTAATCTGGAAGAATCTACCAGAATTCATGTAATTTGGCCACTTAATAGTTGCCAACAGGTGATTATGTAGTTATTCAAGTCAGCAAAGGCAGCTTATGGAGATGGGAATGGTTTTATATACTCTTTAGCTCAAGGTCATATAGAATTCTAAAGATATATCTTCCTATATTTCAGGTGATTTTCTTGTATTAATATTATCTTTTCTTTCAGGATAGATACGAAAACAGTATGTACTGTTTATGAATGTTAATCAGTCTCCTCTTTATTAAATCTGAAAAACTGTGTTGAGAGAAATAAGAAACTAGCCTCTGGATCAAGAAAGGCGTTTAAGACTCTTTGGTTTTCGAATGTATTAACTTTTTATATTTGAAACATTTTCTGGAGGGTGACTGTTTATTCCTGTTCACATTAAATGAATGATCTCAATAGCTTGCATCTTTTCTGTTGTCATTAAAATATGAGTCTGCTGCACGCACTGCACATACATACCAACTTTCCTTTCTGTACTCTAAAATTACACTCGAGATACTTGATATTTATATGCATATACCTATAAGCTTTATAAGTGGTATTAAACATTTATGATTATTTTACCATGTGTTAAGAAGTGTATTGTGCCCACTATTTGTCTCATTTAACCTTCTAAGATAGAAGATGGGTTAATATTCCTGTTTTAAAGATAAGGAAACTTGCCTAAAGTTGCACGTAGCTGAGATGTGGCAGAGCTGCGTTCAGCCTGTGACTGTGAGGCTGCTCTCTCATAAAGGCCTTCTGCTTGCCCATTCTCAAGCTCTCACAGGAACTCTTGCCCCCCTTCCCCCATTTTACAGATGAGGAAGCAAAGGTTCTGGGATACATGCCTAGTAAGATACAGAAGCTCAACTTGAACTGAGGCCTTCTGATCTGAAAACATGGTGGTTTTTATACAGAATCATGTTAACCATAGTCCCTGGGTATTATTTTTGGCTGTAATCTCTGCTTTTTGCACTTCCATGGAGGCAGACAGGGGAAGTTGAAAGAGCCCTGATTTTTATGGCAGCCATTATTGTGAAATATCATCTTTTCCTGGCCGTTACAGGGAGTCAACAGAGTAGATAAGGAAGGGGCGCCTTGTAACTGCTCCCTCAGACACACTACAAGTCAACGAGTCAACGTGGGGAGCTTTGCTCTCATTTCCTGGTGGTAAGGAAGGACAAGGTGAAGAAGTAATCAGATTAGGTCTTAGCAGAAAGGCCACAAACCAAAGTGTCTCACTTATAATCGGTCTTACAAAAAACCTCATGAAGCCCCAGAAAAGAAACTCATACTGGATTCCTGACTGCCCTCTCCCTTCTAGTGAAATGCTGGTTCTTGGAATTCTGGAGGTCACACACCCTTCAGAGTAGTGGCCCTCACACTTCCATGAGCATCAGAATCCTCTAGAGGACTTGGAGAAACACAGACCCCTGGGCCCACCCCCGGAGGCTCAGATCAGTGCCTGAAGTCTGCGTTCCTAGCCCATTCCTGGGTGGTGCTGATGCTGCTGATCTGGGGACCTCACTTTGAGAACCAATGTTTTAGAGAGATTCACTGAAAGCTGTATGTCCTTTTCTTGGGCACATACAAGGTTGCTGAACTATCAGTTTTTGAACTACTGAATGGCAAGCTGGATTAAGCACACTAGTGAGTGGTTTGGCTTTGGAGGGAATCTGTGAGGGTGCATGTCACTGAACGGTTTGAAGTTAGTGTGGTGAGTGGGTCAATTAGGAACAGCACGGAGGACCCAGAGGGGACACTGGCTGTTGTGGGTAAGTTCTAAGAAATGCTTAAAAACCATTTGGAGTATATGCAGAGTTGTTACAGGCAATGGCTAAAATAGGTTTTCAAACATTGGCAGTTGGAATGAAATGCAGTTCTCTAATAGATGCAATTAATATTTAGACTAGTTTTTTAAATTGTGATAAAATATACACAACATAAAAGTTGCCATTTTACCCACTTGTAAGTGTATAGCTCAGTGGCATTAAATACCTTCACATTGTTCTGCAATAGTCACTCTCTAGAGCGCTTCATCTTGCAAAACTTAGAACACATTAAAGAACACTTTCCCCTCTCCCACCTTGCCCCTGACAACCACCACTCTACTCTCTGTCTCTATGAATTTAACTGGGTCTCTCATATAAGTGGAATCATGCCATTATTTGTCCTTCTGTGACTGGTTTAGACTGATGTTGTTTTTTTTAATTTATGAAATCATAGCTGCGTACATTGATATGATTATGGGGCATCATACACTAGCTTCACAGACCGTTTGACACATTTTCATCACAGTGGTTAACATAGCCTTCCTGGCATTTTCCAGTTACCGTGCCAAGACATTTACATTCCACATTTACAAAGTTTCACATATACCCTTGTTAGATGCCCCGCAGGTGTAATCCCACCAGTACGCCTCCCTCCCCCCCCCCCCCCCCCGCCCCCCTTGCCGGTTTCCCCGGACCCCCAATGGGAGGGTTGGGAGGGGAGAGGTGGGCAGAGGGAGGGCGATTCGTGGGATTACATCTGTGGTGCATCTTACAAGTGTATATGTAAAACTTAGTAAATGTAGAATATAAATGTCTTAACACAATAACTAAGAAAATGCCAGGAAGTCTATGTTAACCAGTGTGATGAAAATGTGTGATGAAAACCAGTGTATGTTGCCCCATGATTGCATTAATGTACACAACTATGATTTAATTAAAAAAATAATAATAAAATATAAAAAAATTATAACAGATACAAGATACAAAAAATAAATAAATAAATAGTTGTATATGTATAGCATGGAATACTATGGAGCATTAAAAATATGGAGACTTTTTCTCTTTTACTTTTACATGGATGGACCTTTAAAATATTCTTCTCAGTAAAGTATCTCAAGAATGGAAAAAATATATCCAATGTACTCAGTACTACTGTGAAACCAATTTATAATCACTCACACTTGCATATGAAAAATGAAACACAACTATAGCCTAGGATGAAGGATGGAAAGGTAGAGAGATGGTGGGTAGGAAGGGAGGTGGGTCAATAGAGGGAGAGTTATTAGGGGGACCATGCCGATGTAACATATTGCAAGTACAAGTTGGATCTATCAGGTGTAGAGCACAAACGTCTTAATGCTGTAATTGGGTAAATGAGGTGAAGGCTATGTTGATTGGTAGGATGTAAACACTCCAATTTGTACAAATAATCAATGCATTGAATTTCATAATGGCATAAATGTATTCGTGATCTATGTACAAATGACTTAATAAAAAAGAAAAATAAATAAATAAAAATATGGAAACACAGCATTTCACCCAAAAAGAAAAAAAAAAAACTTTTCCATCCTCCTTAGGCAGACAAGTTTTCTGCAGTCATCTATAAAGGCCACGAATAGACTAGAGACTCTGCCATCAGCCTTCATGCAATTATTAAGAAGGTGAAGATGTATATGGCACAAACACTACACATAAAGAGCTTTCTACCTGTTTGGGGAGAATGCAGCCACTGCCAGGTGTCAAAGGGTGTGAAGAAGCTGAGAAGAAATATCCCTAACTCTCGATCTGCTCTTTACCTCTGATTTCTGCCAGTACTTTCCATTGGCCAAATCCAACTGGAAGAAACCAAGACAAAGGAAGCCCTGGAAATCAGTTTCCTGGGCCACAGAACAAAGGAAAGAAGTGCAGGAGATGATTCTGTAAGGTTAAATAAGGACATGGCATTGCAAGAAGAAGGTAGACAAGCCATTCCCCCTTAGCCACCAGCCTATTCAGGAAGCCAAGAGATCTATTTGGGAAACAGCATCCTGTAAGGTCAAAATGCTGATCCACAAGGCTATGAAATTGGTCTCAGGCAAACAACCAATACATCAAATCACTACCCCCATAGCCAGATGACTCAGATTCAAGAATTTCCTTGTAATCCCAGCAACTTTGGACTCTGTAAACTTGGTGGATCATATTATTGTCCACATGTATTATCTGTCCTACCCTGGGTGAAGATGGTAAGTTGGGGCCCTAATTAAAATAGGATTGGACTCTTACCTTGGCCAATTAAATGTGATTAGAAGAAAATACATAGTTCAACATGCTTCGTTTTCTTCTGCCACATGACCACTAATTTTTAGATTGACACTCCTTTATCAGTCTAGGTCTTAGAATAAAAAAAATGTGGGACATGGGGACAGCTAATTAATAGTAGATAGACACCAGTATGATTTGGGGGTTATTTGTTCCCACAGCATGACTAGCCTACCCATATTGATGGTGAGACACTGGAGAGGATGGCTATAGTTTCTTTAAATTGGAAGCAAAATCTTCCTTTGGGTATTATGGGTTCCTCAGCCATTCAACTAATACCCAGTGGGAAGTAGACTGCTTCTACACAATAAGGGTAAGTCGCAGAAGGGAGGTAAGTCCTGGTCCCAGAGGATCTATTGCAGGTATTCTTACCACATATTATCCTAATACTACTTTATGAAAACCTTTGGCAAACCAATTTAGACAAAACCAGAAAGATTTAGATGCCATGGCATGGAAGTTTGTATCATTTTACCATGTAAGGAATTCTGGCCAGGTAAGGCCCAGACTAAGTGTAAAATAGAATGTATAATGGGAAAAGGAAGTTTTTATTACCAGCTTCAGCCTTATGATCAGGTAAAGAAGCAGGGGGAAGTATTAATGCCTACCTTCTATTAATGGATCACTTTTTTCTTTAGAGTTTCCCGCTCTGCTAATTTGTATGAAGCATGCTGGTGGTAACTAATATTACTAATTAGTAACAACTTGGGAATATCCCTAAGAAGACAAAACATTGAGATGATACACAATGGCTCCTGGGGCTTGAGAATTGAGAGTTTCATCATTTGTGCCAAGGGCAAGAATGAACACTGAAAGGGTGCATGGTGGTGGCTTCTCCCCATTTTCCTGGCTCTTTATCTGTTATCCACCTTGTGTGGCTTTACCATGTGGCCTGAGAGCTTGGCCCTTATGGCTAAAATATCCAACTGTTTCTTTGGTTATTTTCCAGTTAAATAATGAGAGACACAAATAGAAAATCAAAAGGCAGAAGGGGACCGACCCCATCCTTGTTCCTTCCTGCTCAGAGCCATATCTCTGCCTACCTCTATTCTTTCTAGGTACCCCATTCTCCATGGTTCTAGATCTCATTAGGTTCTTCCTCCTGACTCTTTATGTATAGAAATGGTATCAGCTTCCACCAGTTGTTAGTTTCTGGATGCTTCAACATGCTTTGCTGGACCTGTTGATTCTGCCATACTTCCATAGTCTCCCCTTTATTTAGATTTCTTTCTTTTTGACTCTCATCTAATTAGATTTATCTCATCCATGAATCCCTCCTTATGCTTTAACATTTCATGTTTACCTTTACTGTTACATTTATTTATTTATTTATTTTTATTTATTTTTTTTTTTGTGGTTTCTGGCCGGGGCTGGGTTTGAACCTACCACCTCCAGCATATGGGGCCGGCGCCCTACTCCTTTGAGCCACAGGCACTGCCACTGTTATATTTCTAATGAAAACTACAAATACTCATTTATTTATTTGCTTACAAAGAGATGCTGTCTTACTTGACTTTGAATAATTGAATACTTGCAATTTTTTTTGTTGTTGTTGTTTGTTTTGTTTTGTTTTTTGCATGAGAGCAAACACTGAACCTGGTAACTAGGGTCAAATTTCTTAGTTTATAAGCCTTCAGTTTATTTTCTTAAAAACTTAAGTATTATTTGGGAATAGACTCTCTGGTAGCTAGCTGACATGTGAGGTATTATTTTTAATTTCTGATTCTATCACCCTTCTATCAAAATCCAGCTAAAACCAAATGCATAACTCAAGCTTCAGATAAAATTTGTTAATTCAGGTATATTGTTCAATTAACAGTAATTAATGGATTATTTGTGTCAACGCATTCCTAGGTGGTAGACAGCAAAAACAGGAAAAAGAATTTCTAAGATGCCGTAACAATTAAATTGAGCAAGGCCAATCCACATGAAACAATGAGTTAATGGTACAAGATGGTATGAGAAAGCATTCTTCTTTTTTTTTAAATTTTTTTTTTATTATAGATAAAAATATGCACCATAGATGTGGCCCAACCCATCACCCTCCCTCTACCCAAACCTCCCCCCCTCCCTTCCCCTTCCTTGGTCCTTTCCTCATAGTCTTGTGGTATAGTTGGGTTATAGCCTTCATGTGAAAGCTATAGTTTAGCTTCATAGTTGGGCTGAGTACATTGGATACTTTTTCTTCCATTCCTGGGATACTTTGCTAAGGAGAATATGTTCCAGCTCCATCCAT
>CAUYPK010131727.1:0-28864 GCA_963574355.1 Loris lydekkerianus
CATCTGCAGTTTTGAGATTTTGTGATGTGGCCCATTCTTGCTGGGGTTAGATGGTATCTCAGGGTTGTTTTGATTTGCATTTCTCTAATAGATACGGATGATGAACACTTTTCATATGTTTATTAGTCATTTCGGTCTGTCTTCTTTAGAGAAGGTTCTATTCATGTCTCTTGCCCATTGATACATGGGATTGTTGGCTTTTTTCATGTGGATTAATTTGAGTTCTCTACAGATCCTAGTTATCAATCTTTTGTCTGATTCAAAATATGCAAATATCCTTTCCCATTGTGTAGGTTGTCTCTTTGCTTTCGTCGTTGTCTCCTTAGCTGTGCAGAAGCTTTTCAGTTTAATGAAGTCCCATTTGTTTATTTTTGTTGTTACAATTGTCATGGCAGTCTTCTTCATGAAGTCTTTCCCCAGGGCAATATCTTCCAGTGTTTTTCCTATGCTTTCTTTGAGGATTTTTATTATTTCATGCCTTAAATTTAAGCCATTTATCCATCTTGAATCAATTTTTGTGAGTGGGGAAAGGTGTGGGTCCAGTTTCAGTCTTTTACATGTGGATATCCAGTTCTCCCAACACCATTTATTGAATACAGAGTCTTTTCCCCAAGGTATATTCTTGTTTGGTTTATCAAAGATTAGGTGGTTGTAAGACGTTAGTTTCATTTCCTGGTTTTCTATTCAATTCCAGTGTCTATGTCTCTATTTTAGTGCTAGTATCATGCTGTCTTGACCACTATGGCTTTGTAGTACAGCCTAAAATCTTGTATGATGATGCCCCCAGCTTTAATTTTATTACTAAGAACAGCCTTAGCTATATCGGGTTTTTTCTGTTTCCATACAAAACGCAGAATCATTTTTTCCAAATCTTGAAAGTACAATGTTGGTATTTTAATAGGAAGGGCAATGAATAGGTAGATAGCTTTGGGAAGGATAGACATTTTAATAATGTTGATTCTTCCAATCCATGAGCATGGTATGTTCTTCCATTTGTTAATATCCTCTGCTATTTCCTTTTTGAGGATTTCATAATTTTCTTTATAGAGGTCCTTCACTTCCTTCGTTAGGTATATTCCTAGGTATTTCATTTTCTTTGAAACTATGGTGAAGGGAATTGTGTCCTTAATTAGCTTCTCATCTTGACTGTTATTGGCATATACAAATGCTACTGATTTGTGGACATTGATTTTTATATCCTGAAACATTACTGTATTTTTTGATGACTATATTCAAATGTGCACCAACATCCTCATGGTAAGGTGCACATTGAGGTGAAAATTGTAACTAAACAGAAGTTCACTTACCCCAAGTGGCTGAGAGTATGGTCTTATTTTTAAAAATAAGAGGTGTGCCAAAGTACCACAAGTCTGTGCATACTTATATGTGAAATTTCAAGTAGAATTGTGATTTTTAGAAGTCAGTTATTTGGAAACATCTGTTAGCACCATCTGCACAGGAATTCAAAGTCAAAATTAACAGCATGCTCTTTCTTGTTTGCACCAGCATGAGAACTTAAAACCCTTGGATCAGTGTTCGTATTACAGGGCTCTGATTGTCCCTGCTAATTATCCCCTTCCAATGTGAAGAATCTCAAGCAGACTGTACACTGGCTGATGAGACCAGATACCTTCAGGTGACTAGAAGGTGTTTTTATCTAAGGAGGCAGTGTGTACATGTGTGTACTATAGGTACCAACTCTGGCTGGCTGTCCCCTTTTGGGGACACTCCCAGGTGACAGCTGTTTCACCTTACTAACCATTCTTTATCAGTGTCACTTTCAGGCTAAGTTTCCTCTTTTCTGGTGTTCCCAAGGTTTTGTATTTTGATCCCCACTGTATTACCTATAATTCCTTTCTTAGACTCTCATACTTTTTAAAACTTTACACATAAAATTTACCATCTTAACTATGCTTAAGTTTATAGTAGTGTTAAGTATGTTCATATTAGTATGTGACCGATCTCTCGAACTTTTTTATTTTGCAGTACAAAAACTCTGTGCCTATTAAATAATTCCCCTTCCCCAAGCCCCTGGAAATCGCTTCTTGACTTTCCATTGCTATGAATACGACTACCATAAATACTTTATGTAAGTAGAATCATGTTTTTCCATTGCTATGAATCTGACTACCGTAAATACTTTATGTAAGTAGAGTCATGTCATGTGTCTTTTTGTGGCTGGCTTGTTTCACTTTGCATAATGTCCTTAAGTTTCATCCATCTTGTAGCATGTGTCAGTATTTTCTTCCTTTCAAAAGTTAAATAATATTCATTGCATTTATGTGCCACATTTATCCGCTTGTCTGTTGATAGATAGTTGGGTGCCCTCTCTTCGCTATTATAAATAATGCTGCTATGAATACAAGTGTGTAAATATCTCTGCAAGACCCTGCTTTCACTTTTGGATCTGTACCCAGACCGCTCTCCTAATTTCAACTATCACCACCATTCAGGAGTTTAAGATTTCAAGTCAAATGCATTTCTCAATTCACCAACACCTATCTATGTGAGTTTAGATATTGTCTTCTGATAGCTGTGGATTATAATTGTGTTTATTTCCTTCTTTATTTCCACATGGTCAATCACCAGTGGCTTTCCTCAGGCCCTTCTGATAGGACAATGTCATCTCAGGGAGCCAGACTGCCTGAATATGAGCCGTGGCCCTGTCACTTGCTAGATAAATGGCCCTAAGCAACTTGCTTAGCCTTTGTAATCCTCAATGTTCTCATCTGTAGTACCTGGCTTAATGGGTTATTATTTATTAAAGAGAAAGGAAAATAATACATGCGCTACAATGATACATGGACTGGTGTTTGATACCTCACACAAGTAATCCAAAAAGTTAACTATTAATATCTCAAACTTCAAATTGAAATAAATTACACTTATAAATGTAAAATTAACTTATATTTCTCTAAAAAGACAGTCCTCAATTCAGGATAATAGTTCAGTGCTTTTAATACTTCAGATAGTTTGCCTCAACACTGGTAGAGATCAAGAAATTTAATTTCAGTTTTTCTTTAAAATCAGCCATCCCTACAAGTGAATAAAATATGAAGAATGTGATTCTTAACCTGTCTAATAACAGGTCAACTTCTCCCATGACAGAGAAGACTAGACCAGATGTCCTTACAAGCTGTCTTTGGTTTGTCCCTCAGAATCTGAGTCTAATAAATTTTGCTTATACATCATTATTTAGATGAAACTTATCTACACATCCTTATTTAGAAACTTATTTAGTACAGAAATGCTGTGATGTAAGTACTTCTACTTACAGCTTTTATTTTTAAAAGCACAAAACTATTCCCATTGAATTCAAGGTAATTAAAAATCGATTGTCTCTTTTGTTTGAAAGAGTTGACTTTTTATCACAAGAATGGAAAAATATCCAATGTACTCAATACTAACATGAAACCAGCAGATAAACAACTACAGGCCCAAATAAGGGAAAAACACAATCAAATTCAAGTAGGGGTGATAGGGGAAGATCGGGGAGGAGGAGGATTGGAAAATGCTCATCTATGAGCACAATGTAACAGCATAAAGCACACTCCCACCCTCACCTCACCCCACCCCAGTGAAAGACTCAATTACAGCCTAAACTTTACCTAACACAAATGCAAACAATGTAACCTAATTGTATGTACCCCTATATTAATCAAAATTTTCTTTAAAAACAGAGAATTGACTTTTTAATGTCCTAAGTTTTAGGGAGAAAGTGTCTTTCAGTTAATGTCTTTGTACTTCCGAGACTGAACGTTCCTTTCTAAATAGCAGATGCCTCCTCCTTTGTAGATTTATATACCTATTTGCAAATTCAACATCTGTATTTATGAGACTCATTTGTTTCCATAGATAAACCATAAATTGAACATGCAGATTACTAGAATACTCTTTTCATGTTAGTGAGCGCAATTTTATTTACTAACTTTTACTAACTTTGTACTTTACCATAACTTAAATTAAGGTTTTATAGGCCAAAGATTAATGTATAATCCATTACTTAGAATATACAGTTATAAAGTCAGCTGGAAAACAAAAACTCCTCATTCTGAGCAATGCCATAAAAGCTAGGTGAACCACCCCCAAGAAAGAAAGAAACGCAAATGAAGTCTGAATTTTGTATTGCACTTACAAAGTATATTACAATTCTTGTCCAAAATAATTTCTTATAGGCAAAAAAGCTGAAATTCTCAAACCTATAAAACTATACTATAAAATAGTATATTCTCCAAATTTTCTATTTTATTTAAAATCAGCAAATATAGACTAGGCAGATTTACCATGAAGTTCATGAGGCTTAGAAGACAGAGGAGGAACCATAGTAACATGTTGACACATTTGCATGTTTTGGTAAAACTTAAATAAGATATTTTACACGATTTTTTCTAAATCCACTCTCCCCACATGCATAAGCTTTAGGCTCCCCCGAGCCTATATACAATCTTCAGTGTATCTTAGGGTCCGAAATAAATCCCAACATTCTGTTCAAATTACCTGCATTCTTGTCACAGGCCACTAGAGGGGGCTAGCTGCATTATGTAAAGAGATGCTCTCTGCTTTCATTTTGTGTACACAGTCAAGCCAGGAAACAGCTAGCTCTCAGAGTTGAAAAGCTGCCTATTATCTGGAACGGCTGCCATTGAGAGACTGATGTGACAGAAATAGCTTGCTCTGTTCCGCAGCTGCCAATCCTTTTACTTGGCAAACTCAGAGTGAAACAAGGCCCAGCATGTCCTAGTTCAGCAAAGTTGCATAAAAGGCCATTTCATCTCAGGGCTACTTAGTCCAAATCAAATAATGCCTAAGCTGTTTGGTCCAAGCAAGCTCAAGTGCTCAGATACCATGTACAGCTTTCTTCGTTGAGAACAAGCACTAACCCCACCCCTTTCTACACACATTTAGCTTCCTCCTGCTGTTTTCTCTAGCCTGACTTCCCAGCTGGAGTTTATACCATATTTCAAAATAGAGCCTCACTGAGTACTGTCACCTAGGCTTCCCTGACAATCAACTCTGTAGGCACAAATTAGTCCATTATGCTCTATAATCTCCAAACAGAGACATATTCACTTTACAAAAGCAGAAGATTAATAATGCCACTGCACAAAATCATTCACATTTGCCTATAACTTTTCTATAAATCCTTACTTCTTCTGATTTTTATTTCATCCAATGCAAAAAACCATGTGAATTTTAGGTAAAAGTGCTTCCTTTCTGGAAGACCTATAGTCACAACATCAAGGGTATCACATATATTTATGAACAGGCTTGATAATGTCCAATAAGATATAAGAATTCCTTCCTATGAGCCATTGGCCAGGAGTAAGGAAGTGTAGTGATGACTACAATTTTGCAAGATGTCATCAGAGGAAGAATAGTAACTTTACAGCTTCCCAATCAACTTGTTGATGAATCATGATTAACAGTTCAGGAAACTCATATTAGGCAATAGTAATTCAAATTAAGCTAAACCAAGGGAGGGCATGTAATTTATTCAGATTTTCAATCTGTTTATTGCAAGAAGCCAGAATCTTGCTGTGATCTGCCCTTCATGTGCAAAGCTCACTTTGCAGAATCTATCTTTCATAGAGAGGGAAAACATCTAGCCCATTGTTTATTCTTGTTTATTCTTTAACATATCAATCATTAAACTAGCTCTGTTAGTCATTTGTGCCCAAAGGAATTACAGTAAGGGTGGAAGACTGGGGCAGGACAAGAGGGGTTTACTGGCATCAGTAGGTTAGGTGGAAGGAATACCAATAAGTTTATACAAGAGGGGAAAAAATGAAACAGAAGTCAATATAGTAAATTCTATCCAATTCCACCTGGAGCACTGTTAATAAAAATCACATATTAAATAATCTAGCCATTGTGTGCTTCTCATAGTTCATCGAGTATTACTCCATCTTTCATTGTATTCCAGCTACACTGGCCTTCTTCCTATTTTTCAAAATGTCAACCTCTTCCGCCTGCCTGGATTTCTCTCATGCATCCTCAGATGCCTCACATCATTTAATTCAAATGTCAAATGTCACTTCTCACAGAAGGCTTCTCTGACTACTGTTCATAATCCTTGGTCATTTACTTGTTTATTTTCCTGTCTCCCTCTACAGTAATGTGAGTTTCATGGCAGCAGAGCCTTGTACATCTTGTTCACTAAAAAATAACCCAGAGCCTAGAAACTTCTTTGTAGATATCTTTTATTAGGTGTTCAATAAATAAAATACTTGTTGAATGAATGAGGGATAAGAGTAATGTCAACAATATATATTGAGCAATTAATACAAGAAAAACCATATCAAGACACCCATCTCTGGGGATTTACCATCTAATTTGAGTTACATTGTGCAAGAGAAACAATACCCAGATGGATTACACAAATGCCAAAAAGAGGAAGAATTGTGAAAGTTCTGGAAAGAAGCAAAGACTTGCCTCTCCTTCCCAAGACTCAGAACCTCAGATACCAGTGAGCTGTCAATGGCTACATATCAGATGATTTTTATACTGACAATCAGTATGAGGCTGACACACAAATTCTATCCTATTTGGGGTATAGGGTACAAAAACTTATATATGCTGATGGTAATAGAAAGGGTGTAACATGAATGTGGAGTAACTTCAGGAAACATGACAACTACTATAGGTTCTCAGGACAGGGGAGATGAAGGCCTTCAGAATTCAACTGCCAGACTTCGACATACAAAAAAGGCTAAAACGATGGAGTCATTAAACATATTTTCTCAGAAAAATAAGACTGAGCTTAGTATTACTTTATGCTACCAACTGAATAAAATCTTATTTCTGATTACAGTTTGTGATTTTCATTAACCCATTTATAAGGAAATGATGGAGAAGCTATACAATGTGCCCAATGCCACATTAGCAACAAGAGCAGGATGTGAATTTTGAAATCCACCATGCTACAAGCAAAATTGCAATTCTAGTAAATCTTAGGCCTTTTTGCTCAGGTTTTTATAAGCACTTTCAAATACAGGTAAGAGGTAAATGAAAGTGCCCTTTATAAAGATGATAAAAGGCCATACTGTAATAGAGGCCTGAACTCTACACTGGTATAGGATATATCTCAGGTATAGGAGATATATATATATATCTCCAGCCATTATTCCCGAGCTTGCTGTCCTGTAACTGCTTACTGCGCAGGAGTCACATAGCTGATAGTTATGAAGATCCTCAGCTTTTTTCATTGCCCCCATAGATGACATCACCCTTGTGAAACCTAAGGGTGGTCCTTCAGATATACCTTCCAGAGGAAGATAGCAAGGAACCAACTCAACTGGTCTTGAAATCTGGAAACTCAGCACAAGAAGACAATTTCTGTTTCTCGACCCTATGAGTTCATTTTCAGCCAAGTCCCTAGCCCTCTGCCTAACAAACTATCTAAGAATCATGAACCATAAATTCTTAGGGAGACAGATTTGAGAAATCCCTCCCATCTCCTCACACAGTGCCTCTGCTATGAAACCCTTCTCCGCAGTAACACATGCTGCCTCTGTGTGTTGGCTTCCCCTTGAACAGCAGGCAATGAATCTGGTTGAGCAGTCCGATAAACCTGAACTGAAACTTCCTGGGAGACAGCAGACCTATGTTAACTGCTTCTTTTCCATGGGTGAGTCCAATCCTAAGTGTTTGATAAACTTTGTTGGCTGGATGGAAATTTTCCATATTCTGCCTTCCTAAAGTGAAAGTTATTCCCTATTGTTTCTTGCTCCAAACCCCTGATGTTTTTTTAATTATGATTTTTTAAGTTAACTTGGAGATGGAAGAAGAAAGTAGGTTAGCATGGGAATAATTTCTAACTCTATAATGTGGTCTATAAAATACACTATATTCTGTAAATAAGCTAAAACTATTAACACACTTAAAATTTACTGATGCAATTTGTACATAGCAATATTTTCATGTGTATGTATCTATCTACACACAGATATCAATATATAAGTACACACAGACAATAAAAATGTCTCATTTAAGACAAATATATGCACACCAGCATTGCAGCAGACTAGTGTTACACACACACACACACACACGCACTCTAACACAAAAAACTAAAAATGAAGGAATCTTTTTATAAATTATTTTCATGCAAGGATGAGATGGTGAGGAAATAAGGAAAATTCCTTGGGGGCCAGAAGTGACAAGAAAGGATGAATGCTGAAAGGTGAACAGAGCTAAAGCCAGCATTTATTCTGGGGACATCAGCCAATCCACAGTCACCCAGCGCCCTACATTTGTGAAGAAAACTGGAAAAAACAAACAAACAACAACAACAACAAAAACATAGCCTATCAGATGAAAGATCAGACAGAAGACCTACAGATAACGAAGATGGAAGCTCCCAAATGGTTGAACTAGAAAAGTAAAACCTCCTGCAGAGGGAGACACCATGTCTTTTTGCTCTTGACTCCAGGTGGGAATAAGGGGAAAAAAATTTCCCCTGAGACTTTCTAACCCTGAGACAAACCATGTTTTGGGAAAGCACCAATTATACAATCTGGGATTCCACCAAACCCCAATATGCATGTTATTTTAAAGAGGTGATGGGCAGGAAGCACCTCTAGGGTCACATATGGAGCAAATTCAAATCCCTTCTGAAATAACACACTTTAAAACTTTAAAAACACATCACAAAATCTGTCAGAAAATTGTTAAGAGTCAGCAGGAAATGCAAACTGCATTATCAGTCCTGCAAAGCCACAAACATTTGGTATCTATAGATGCATTTACAGAAGTGAAATATGATATTGAGTGTATGTCAAAGGAGAAAAATATGACTAAAAGTTGACCACAAAGTATTTGAAAGGAAAGCAATAAAACTTCTAGAGATAAAACCTTCAATAGAAAGTAAAACCTCCATAAAAGTGTTTAACAGTGTTTAGGCATATCTGAAGAAAAAATTGTGAACTTAAAGGTAGATATGAAGCAATTCCCTAAATTTAGCACTCAGAAGCAAAAAGAGGCAAAGCAAACCTCAGAGGCTGGAGAACAGAATGAGAAAATGCAACATTTACCTTAGAACTGATAAGATATTGAGTTATGCATCTAAGAAATCCAAGACATCCCATGAATAAATAAAGAGAAACTCAGACATAAATACATAATCACAAAAATTCACAATGCCAACAAAGAAAGAAAATATATTTAAAATGGCTTTTAAAAAACCCTACAAATGAGAAAGGTTATATTGAATGATGGTTTTACCTGCAATAGTTGACACCAGTATTTGGAGTAATATTTTCAAAATACTGAAAGAGTAAAAGTCAACCAAGAATTACATGTTTCAATAGAATGAGGGTGGAAAAAAGATATTTTCAGATCAACAGAAACAGGGGTAAGAATAAGGAAACTCTTTTTAAAGACTTTGATAAGACATAAGTAGGGGAAAATAAAGATCTCAAAAAAATATATAAAGTTTAAGAAATTATACATAAGAGATATTTGTGAAGACATGGCAAAATTATAGAGAAAGCAATAAATATAGCCCATTTTACTTGTAAAGTTAAAAATCGAGATACAGCTAAATTCAAGATAATTGTATTAATCAGGAAAAAAGTAATTCAAGTGAAATCCTTCTAAACCCTTACATTATTCTGGAAGAGGTAAAATATGGTTTAGGCTTTGCTAAATTAAATATGCTTATTAAGATGTATGGGACCTCAAATAATAGATGCAGATATATAAATTCTAAACTCATGTTGAAGAATAATGGAATGAGGAAAAAATCTGAAAATATGAAAGAAAAAAGTAAAATAGAAAACACAAATATGTTAGAAATGGAGACAGACATAGCAGCAATAATCAATGTAAATGCTAAAGTTTGTAAGAACAAAGATGATCACCCACAGCCACTATCATATTGAATGGAATAAAATTGAAAGCATTCCCACTCAAACCTGGATCCAGACAAGAATGGCCATTGTCTCCACTGCTATTTAACATAGTGTTGGAAGTCCTAGCCATCACAATCAGGCAAGAGAAGGAGATCAAAGGAATCCAAAATGGGGGCAGAGGAAGTCAAACTCTCCCTCTTCACAGATGACATGATCTTATATCTGGAATACCCTGGGGACTCAACTACAAAGCTCTTAGAATTGAGCACCTCAGGTTACAAAATCAATAACCACATATCAATAGCCTTCATATACGCCAACAATTGTCAAACTGAGAACAAAATCAAAAACTCTATTCCTTTTACAATAGCACTAAAGAAGAAGATATACCTGGGAATACATCTAATAAAAGATGTGAAAGATCTCATATAAAGAGAATTATGAAACTTTGAGAAAGGAAATAGCAGAAGATGTCAAATGGAAGAACATACCATGCTCAGGTCTGGGAAGAATCAACATTGGTAAAATGTCGATACTACCCAAAGCAATCTAGATTTAATGCAATCCCCATCGAAGCACCAATATCATACTTTAAGGATCTTGAAAAACTAGTACATTGATTTATATGGAACCTGAAGAAACCCTGAATAGCAAATACAGTTCTTAGAAATAAAAACGAATCTGGAGGCATGATGTTGCCGGACCTCATGTTATATTACAAGGCTATAGTGCTCAAAACAGCATGGTACTAGCACAAAAATAGAGTTACAGATTTATGGAATAGGATAGAGAATCTAGAGATGAACCCAGCCACATTTAATCTTTGATAAACCTAACAAAAACATGCAATGGGGAAAATAATCCTTATTTAACAAATGATGCTGGGAGAATTGGTTATCCACATGCAGAAGACTGAAACTGGACTTGCACCTCTCACCATTGACAAAAATTGATTCTCACTGGATAAAAGATTTAAATTTAAGGCACAAAACAATAAAAATTCTTGAAGAGGGTGGGGGAAAACACTTGAAGATATTGGCCTAGGAAAAAACTTTATGAGGAAGGCCCCCCTAGCAATTGCAGCAACACCAAAAATAAATAACTGGGACTTGATCAAGCTTAAAAGCTTTTGCACAGCTAAAAGCACCACTCTACAGAGAACTCAAATTTAATAATAAGAAAAGTACAAACAACCCTCTCTATAAGTGAGCAAGTGATTTGAACAGTAACTTTCTGAGGATGATAGATGAATGGCCAACAAACACATGAAAAAATGCTCATCTCTTTAATTGTCAGAGAAATGTGAATCAAAACCACTGTAAGATATCACCTAACCCCAGCAAGATTAGCCCACATCACAAAGTTCCAAAACACCAGATACTGGCGTGATGTGAAGAGAAGGGAACACTCTATACTGCTGGTGGGATTGCAAACTAATATAGCCTTTTTTGGACAGAAGTATGGAGAATCCTTAAAGATCTAAAAGTGGACCTTCCATTTGACCCTGCAATCCCATTACTAGGTTATCTACCCAGAAGAACATAAATCATTTTACCACAAAGACATTTGCACTAGAATGTTCATTGCTGCTCAATTCATAATTGCCAAGTTGTGGAAGTAATCTAAGCACCCATCAACCCATGAATGGATCAACAAACTGTAGAATATGTATACCATAGAATATTATGCAGCCATTAAAAAAGAGGGAGACTTTACATCTCCTACATTTACCTGGATGGAGTTGAAATGCAATCTTCTTAGTAAAGTATCCCAAGAATGGAAAGATGAATATCCAATATACTCCACAGTAATATAAAATCAATATATAAATAATTACATGTTCCTAAGAACAAGAAAATACTATTATAGTCCAGTTGGGGGGGAGGGGTAGAGGAAAGTGAGACGGGAGAGAACATATGGCAGAAAGAGGGAGGGCATGAGGTAGGATTTCACCTAATGTGCACATATTGAGAGGGTGTATAACACACTTCCTGGATGAGGGGCTCTTCTACAAATGAAACTTTACCCTGGAAGTGAGAACAGTGTTACCTAAATATTACACCCTCATATTCATTTGAATAAGGTTTTAAAAAAAAGAACAAAGATGATCAGATTCAATCAAAAAGATCGAGTTCAAAGAATATATCTACTATTTACAAAGATAAAAATATTTAAAAGAAAAAGGCTTGTGTTAAACAAAATTTATGAGAAGCCCTTGTTTTAGATTGAGTGCCTGTATTAGGCCCTACCAGACCAAACCAAAATGGAGATAGTTTTTCAAGTACCACCTAATCAAACTAAAACCTTGAAATATAGGAAAATTCTCAAACATGGTAGTTTTCCCAAAAACTGGAGATTCACAGTAGCAAATTGGAAGAAGCCCAGTTTACCTGCGCCAGAATGATAAGAGGTCCTCGTTGCTTTAACCCTTACCAAAAAAGTACTTGATGTAACTTGATGTTAACCAGTTTGCTTTCTAGTTTTGTCCTATTTCTTCATTCTGCTCAATGACGTTACAAAAACAAATGTTTTGCCATATCCCACAGAGCACTTTCTATTTTGTAGATGGGATGGTGCCTGAATCGTGAATTATTAATAAGAGCCAATTCAGTTTCTAAATTTGTTGAAATATTGTTATTTGAATATAGTAAAAGTGACTATATTTATACAGTCTATATAAATACTAGTCAAATACTAATTGGACCAACCTAAGGCTAAGTAGATTCTAAGGCAAAAATCTCTGCAGAGGTAAAAGAATGACACTACTTATTGATAAGTTGTTTAATTTACCAAGAATTCATAAGAATTCCAAACTTTTATTCCCCTAATAATTTCAAAAATCTACAAAGGAAAAATTAATATAAATACAAAAAAACTTACAGATCTGCCATTGTAGTGGGAGGTTCTGAGACACTTAATAATTGCTATACGAAGGCAACCAAGGGCAGTGCCTGTGGCTCAGTGGGTAGGGCAGCAGCCCCAAATGCCAAAGGTGACAGGTTTCAACCCAGCCCCAGCCAAACTGTAACAAAAAAAAAGCCGGGCATTGTGGCGGGCGCCGGTAGTCCCAGCTATTTGGGAGGCTGAGGCAAGAGAATCACTTAAGCCCAGTAGTTGGAGGTTATAAGCTGTGACACCACAGCACTCTACTGACAGCAACATAGAAAGACTCTGTCTCTTAAAAAAATAAAAAGCAACCCAAAAGAAAATGGTAAAAATAGCAAATGTTTGAATAATATAATTAGTAGCCTGATCTCATAGAACATAAATCCTAAAACCAATATGTGAAGAATACATGGAACATTTAGGAAACTGATCATAATTGAGGAAACTGATCACAATTGAGAACATAGAGCAAGTCTCACCATATTTCAGATAATCAATATCCTATAGGTCATGTTGTCTGACTACAACATAATGAAGTCAGAAATAAACAATGAAAAAGACATGAAAAAGGAGAAAGACAAGAGCAGGTAGAATAAGGAAGAGGAAATTAGGAAAATCAGAAATTAAAGAAACACACTGCTAAATTGTTCAGATAAAATTAAAGCATAATGAAAAAGAAGAAAGGTATGGACTCAATGAATGATGATAAAAACACAGTAAAACAAAACTCATAAAATGCACTTAGAGGGAGATTTGACGGGGGGTAAATGGTGGAGCCTTTCCTACAGTTTACATTGCAAGGGTACATGTCAAATCTATTAAGTAAAGAGTATAAATGTCTTAACGCAATAATTAAGTAAAGGAGGTGAAGGCTGTATTAACTAGTTTGATGGAAGCATTCCTAATTGTATATAAAATCAGCACATTGTACCCCATAAAGGCACCAATGTATACATGATCTACATGTTTGACTTAATTAAAAAAAAAAAAATTTAAAAAAAGGAAATAACCAACTCAAAAGCAAAAAAAAAGCACTTAGAAAGAAAAGTAAATATCACATACACACACAGCTAAAATAGGCTAAGGAATCCATTTAAGAAGAAGAATTGATTTTTTTAAAAGCTGGCAGAAGAAAATAATATAACTAAAGATAGAAATAGATGAAAAAAAAGAATAGAAAATAAAGATGTGGTAGAGAGCATTAACAAAGCCAAAATCTATTTCTAATGGTTGAGAACTAAGTAATCCCTACAAGGCTGACAGTTTAAAAAGAGAGAAAGAAATAATCCATAATAGATATGACAAGTAACAATTTAAAGGTGAATATTATAAGCAACATATATGAAAAAAGGGTGAAAAGGAGAAAGTCTTAGAAATGTGTGAATTATTAGTATTGAGTTAAAATAAATTTGAATAATTCTAATAGTTTTTTAATCTTCTTTCAAAGAAAATATCATATCTGGAGCATTTTATAAGCAAGTTCCATATACTTTCAAGGAATCAATAACCTCTGCAAATGATCACCCCTAGAGAACAAAAAAGAAGGGAACACTCTCTAAATCACTTTTTGAATCTAACCTTTGTCACTAACACCAAAGAAATGCCAGGAAAGAAAAATAACAGACCAACCTTAATCCTAATCTCACATACACACACAGACACACACACACATTGTATATGTATCTCTATCACATATATGTGCATACACACATGTATGTACACATGTACACATACTCAACCAAAATAGCAAATCAAACATACTAATACCCAAAGAAGCAAATACATTATGACCACCTTGTGTTTATCTCAAGAATATAAAATTGGTTGTTCATTAGAAATCAGAAACATAATTCATCACATTGACAATTCACAGAAAGAAAAATCTATCATACATATTCATATCCATTTATTTGGTAAAAGCATTCTTTACAATTCAGCATTACTTCATAATAAAAAAAAAACTTTTTAAAAATCAAGGTATCAAAGACAACCTTTTTATCTTGATAAAGTGTATCTACAAAAAAACCTACAGTAAATATCATTTCAATAGTCAATATTAACATTATTTCCTTTGAAATCACACCAAAAATTGCCCACTCTCACTTACAAACAACATTACCTTTGATGTTTGAATCGGTACAATAAGTGAAGAAAAAAGGTAACACATAAACGATTTGCAAATGAAGAAACAAAACTTCAGTTATTCATGGATGACATTCTTGTATGCGTAGACAACTTAAGCATGCCACACTAGTAAAATTAATAAAAGTACATTGCTTTGAAATAGCACAAATTAGAAAATTCTATTTTAAAATATACCCTTTCCAAATAATTAAAAGAGGGTGAAGCATAATTATAAATCTAATGAGAAGATGTGCAAGTCCTTTATGTAGAAAGTATAAAATTTTATTGAAAGACCCTACAGGAATGCTAAAGAAGTGAAAAGATATACTATGTATATAAATACAGATGTCTGATATTATAAAGGTATTAGTCTCCAAATTTATCAATAATTTCAGTGCTATTCCAGTAAAAATACCAATAGCATGTTTCACAGAACTTGAAATAATGATTATACATATTTTCATGCAGGAGTAAAGGGTTAAGAAGAGATGAAAACATTTTCCCTACCAGTTATAAAGATTTATTAGAACGCTATAGCAATCTAATAATTATGGTCTTGTCCTAGAAATAGATAAAGATGCCAATAAAACAAGAGAGAGACTGAAATAAACTCATGTATTTAAAGAGACTTGATATACACATGACAGAGCTGGTATTGCACCTCTGTAAGGATCAGATGGATTTTTCAATAAATTATGCAAAATAACTACAAATTTGTATAGAAATCCATATAACATTGATCCCTTCTTGAAAAAACAACAACAAAAAAGGCCTGTTCTAAGACTTCAATGTGAAGAGTAAGGATTTTTGAGAAAATGTAGGAGAACATCTTCATGACACCATGATGGAGAATGTTTTATGTAGAAAATCACTGATACATTCAACTACTGTAAAATGTAAAACTTCTATTTACCAAGAGGAACGATTCAATAAGAATCCAAAAATTAGGAGAAAATCTGGCTGGACATATGGCATACAAAATTATACCTAGAATATATACAAAGAACTCCCATAAATCAATAAGACAAAAACAAAGAACCCAATAGAAAAAAAAGAAAAGCACAAACAAACATTTCCCACAAGAGGAAATGGGGGCACCAAATAAACATGAAATGATGCTCAGACTCTTTAGCGAGCAAATTAAAATCTCAAGGAGATAACTGTTTCACACCTGCCAGACTGGCAAAGATTTAAAAGGCTGACAATCTTCTTGACAATGTTCAGAAGAATATAAAGCCCCATGAATTTTTATGTAGCACCAGAGGGGACTATAACTTGATGTAATCGCTTCAGGAAACAAGTTAGTATTGCATAGAAGAGTTGAATATGACAATATTCTATGAACAAGTAATGACAATTCTAAGTATAAACCTTAGAAAAACTCTTGCACTCTTGTGTGTATTAGGAGACATAAGAAAATGTCCACAGTAACATCATTCATAATCACAAAAATCTCTAAATAGCTTAAATATCCATCAACAAGATAACACAGAATTCAATTGTGATTTACTCACATAAAAGAATTCTGTAATAAAGTGAGCATGGCTGAATCACAGTTGCATTTATTAACCTGAATGGATCTTGAATGCATAAAGTGAAAATTCACAGAATAATAAATACAATGTGATTCCATGTTTAATAAACAAAAACAGACAACACTAAACTTACATTATCCAGAGATATAAAGAAAAGGAAGGAAATGATAATTACCAAATTTGAATGTGGTCACCTCTGTAATGGAAGAGGGAAGCAGACAGAATGTCAGGGGTACAAATTTTATAACCGGTATAGTGAAAATAGAGGTATTCATTTAATTGTTCATTAAACGATACATATACTTTTGTTACCCACACTTTTGTATGTGATCCATTGCATAATGCTTTTTTCCAATATGTACAATTGTATCAGCAACGTATGTCCCTAAATCTGAATCTTGCTGGTTCATTATGTAACGGGGTAAAACAGGAATTATTCATTCAGGGGAAATGACAGTGTTCAGTACTTCCAAGGGCTAGAAATAAAAATTAAAAATTATATTAAGATGCTGAAGTAGACAGATCATAAAAAATACTATAGAATGAGATCTCATGCCAAATGCTGAATCTTAGAAGTGAAAATATATATATATATATATATATATATATATATATGAATGATTAGCTACTATGTATAATAAAAGACTTTTTAAATGATCAGAGAGTGAATTAACTATCACGAACTTGAAATTTGTCACAGTTTCTTTCTTTAAAAAGTATAATAATTTACTCTTTAAGTATAAATATATAACTAAAGTTTCTTAAAAGCTAACAGGTTACAATTTTTTACATAGAAATTACTAAGTATGGGGAGAGGAATCCTCCTGGACCAAAAGCCCTGAGATCTGGCCTCCAGTCCTGGCTCTGATTTGTTCTCTCCAGATTTTAATGGAGTCTCTAGAGTCTCTCTCATAAGGCCTGAGCAGGGTTAGAATAGGAAAATGTTTTGTGGAAGTGATATCAAAATACTGAAATATATTAAGCACAGATACTCAACAGTTTCCACGTGCCAAGCTCTGAGCTCAGCCACGATATAGGCAGTTTCTCTTTTAACCTTCAAAACAAGCTGGTGAGATGAGCACTCTTTAGCCCTTAAACAAGACTGGATTCCACCATTAAATAAATATACCTTGACATGGAAATAATAATAGTTTCTTCTTTTAAAGGCCTGTGAACAAGACTAACAAGGTCTGTAGACCTTTATAGCATTATAATCCCGTAGGAGGAAGGAAAAATATGTAAACAAATAAAAAATACAGACACAGTATGTTCGGAACTACTTTCACTAGAGGGAAGGAAGACTGTCTCTCTGACAAGGTAATATTTGATCCATAGCAGAAGGAATCAGCCTTATGAAGACCTAAGGGAAAAAAAATACTGCACACAGAAGGAACACCAAATGCAAAAGACCAAGGACAATCCTTTTTACGGTTTGGGCCCATTGATCAAAGCACCCTAAATAAGGTTGGGAGGAAATTAGGAAGGTAGGTGGGGACTTTGAAGGTCACAATTAGATGCCTGGATTTTATTCTTATGTGCTGGAGTCCTAAGCAAACTTTCTGATAAGTGTTTTAAATTAGCACTGTCCCTGCTGCTGATAATAGGACTATGGAAGAGCACAGCCTGTTCGGCAGGTCATTACAGGACTCTAGGAAATGGAAGGTATCAGACTGCACTACGATGGTGGCAAGAAACAGTCAAAAGAGTTGGTTTTGAGATATGTTTTGAAGGTACAAGAAAAATAGCTTATTAATTTGTGGGGCTTGTAAATTTTGGACATGAACTACAGGCTGAATGTTAATGCCATTTATGGAGATGAAAACCCTGCAGAGAGATTTAAGGAGATGAAAACTGTACAATACATGAACAAATGTGGGATGAGAATCTCTTCCTTCCTTCCCAGTATCTCCAGAAGAGGAGTCAGTAGCCTGCTTTAATAATAATGATAGCAGCAGCATAGCGTTAGTGCAGAACTTACATGTGTGTGGTCTGTTTCTGATCTGAACCTGAACTGTAGGTGCCCTCATCATGCTCATTTAATTGATGAAGTAGACAAAGCACCAAGTGTCTTTCTTAACTTGCCCCAGACGTCATGGCTGGTACGTGGCTGAAGCAGAGTTTGAATCCAGGCAGTTTGGTTCCATATTCTTTACTCTTGACAACTTGACTTCCCAGGGTCAGAGTTTACTTAGCATACCTGTAATATAACAGACCCTTGTGGATAATAAAATGTGAGGGGTACATTTCAGCAGAGAGCTGATTATCCACACTTCTGGTCTCTTAAATTCGTTTTTAAAACAGCATCAAAATGCTTACAGTTGGAATGTAGAGGTACTTTTGAGTTCCACAGTATATCAGTAAACTGTGTCACCAAAAAAAAAAAAAAGTTCCTTTTAGTAAATAGTCAAATGAGTCTCAACATAATTCTTTATTGCAGGATATTGAGTCCTTAATATAATAATGTGCATTATGATTATCTAAGACAAATAGGGGATGTATCATATCCGAAAGTTTATTTTCATTGCTTGTTTATTTAGCGTGCAATCAGGAAGCACATTACATAAACCCAGGTGGATCAACCCAGCACCTTCTTACCATGCAGATCAAGAAACTCATACAGTAAGATAAGAAACTTGTCCAAGTGCAACGGATAGAATATGAGTTCTAGAATATGTGGTCCTGTTCATAGTAAAATTTGAGTTCCCAAATCATCACCAAAATAGGGAAGACTTTCAAAATAACCTGGTCAAATCCTTTTTTAGGTACATGAGGATATAAGGATTCTTGCTTTTATGTTTCTTCAGCAGCAGTATCTGATCCATATTGTGCTTTACTAACCCCCATTTACTACACCATCATAGACTCTCTTTTAAAATCCTGTCTCTCAATAATAGGAATTCATAGTCTAAACAGATGCCCCATTACTGCTTGGCCAGGGCCCAGGAGCAAACTGCGATAGCAAGGCAGGAAACACCTTCTAATGTCACCTCTACCATCTCTCCCAATCTCCCTCTAGCTCACAGCAGGCCTCCCTCAGAGCACTTGCGTCACTGGGCAAATGTGCTTTTCCCTGCAGAATAAATGTAAGTATTTCTATGGAACTCTCCTTTTGAAGGAAAAAGACAACACAGAATCAAAAGCAACAGGAGAACAGAACGAATTCAACATGCAGCCCATACTGTCCTACTTTTGAAGGTAAGGGAAACAACTCGGTATTTTATGTCTCCTATTTCCACAAAGGTAATTCCAAATCAATCTTTGTCCAAAGAAAAGAATAAAAAAGACACTCCTGGATTTGATTCTTTTCGAGTTGAGCTCAAAAGGTTTTCTACTCAAGACCAGAACTTTCTAGTAAACACCTTCTGAATGATATAAATTGATGATTGTGCTTGCAGAGTAGAGGGTCGCTAATGAGATAGGGCCTCAGAGGTCTTTGAGTTCTTTCTTTGCCATTTATTAGCTGAAATACCTTAAATCAAAGAACACTGGGACTGATAGTGTTCTTAAGGCTCTCAGCTTCTAAGTCTATGTTTTGGGTTAACTAAGCAAAACTGTGCATTTAATTGTCCTAAATAGTCTAAACACTTACTGTATGCCCAGGACAATTCTAAGTGCTAGTGTGAGCTGATCTCTTAATTCTAACAACTTTCCTACTATATAAATACCAATTATTCTCTCAACCTTTCAGTGTTCTTAGTTTCAGTAACTTTTATCACTGAGACTCTAGAGCAAATGAACCATCAAAATGTCAGTTCACATTTTTAAATAGGTAAATAAAAAAAATCTCAAGAAATATGCCCTCAAAGCTTAGTAGCCACTTGAAAAAGGTAATTGAAAGAAAAACCAACACTTCTATTTCATCCTGAAGTAGTCGCATTACTTTCCAATGGATACTGTCACCTTCCTGTTTCACTTCATTTCTCATGTGACACTTGCTTTTTACACAGCAACTGAAGTTCCAGCTCTGCAAAATATGACATTATTGAAAGAAATGGAGGTGTCCATCTGATGTTGAAACGGAGCTACCTTATGCTACTACAGAGGGTGTTCAACAGATATCAAATAACACTTGGTTTCCTACAGAGAGTTGAAACCAGAGAATGAGGTGATTAGATGTTTCTTCTAAAAAGATCATCCTGGCAGCTAGCTAGAGAAAGGATAGAGGTGCTGAGACTACAAAGAGGATAGTTAAGCCCTGGTTCCAGCAATCCAGGAAGTAAATTTGGAGTAAGAGCAAACCACTATAAAGCTTTAAAATCAGCCCCTTTAATGAGATTGTTACATTAGAGAAAAATTTTAAGAAAAATGTCCCTTACTAAAATATACTATAAGAATAAGGAGTAGAGGGAGAAAGGGAGGATGCAGACCGAAGTTATATCATTGTATCCTTGTGAAATACGCATTATTGTCATCAATACAAATCATTTATATAGTAGTGATTAATAGGTGTTAGAACAGAAGTTTGGGGTAGATGAAAACTATAAAAGTAAGAATTTTGGTAAATGTACCATTGTCAGGTAAGATGTTAACTTTGGGGGAATCTAGATGAATGGTATATAGAAAAACTTTATGCCATATTTACAACTCATCTATAATTCTAAAATTATATGAAATGGTATTTTAAAAATATAAAAGTAAAAAATATATAAAAGGAAAGAGGAAGGAATGGAAGGGAAGTGAAAGGAGTGAATTAGGAAGTTGTAAGGAAGAAGAGAGATTATGCAAAAAGAGGAAGGAAGAAAGGAAGGAAGGAAGGAAGGAGGGAGGGAGGGAAAGATGGAAGGATGGAAAAGAAATATTAGAGTGATAGAAAAACTATTTTAAGTTATCAACCATATCATTGTTCAGCTGTTAGTTGGAGTAGGCAATGTGTTTCTCAGTTCTCAGAAAAATAAGAGAACACTTTCTATTACAGGTATGTCCAACCTTCAGGCTGTGGGCCACATGCTGATTCTGAGGTATTTTTTAGCTGATACGTGGTGCTGGATATCACAAAAAGGATATCGCATACTTGCGTGTGTGTGTGTGTGTGTGTGTGTGTGTGTGTGTGTGTGAGAGAGAGAGAGAGAGAGAGAGAGAGAGAGAGAGAATCAGCTTTCATCAGTGTTTGTGTATTTAATGTGTGACCCAAGACATCTCATTCTTCCAATATACAGCAGAAGGGAAAAAAGCTGGATACTTTCATAGAAAATTGTTAGAGTTGGCAAGAACATTTTGTATGTTATTTTCTACTGGATGACTAACACTGAACACCTTCCTTAATATTGTTGGGTTTCTTTATTTCAGATCAAAGTGAGGGCACAAATGTTTTGGTTACATTGTTTTCAATTCTATGGTAAAGTTCAAGTTGTAGTTGAGCCCTTCACCCAGGGTGCACGCTGAACATCCTCGCCTTGTGCACATTAGGTGAGATCCCGCCAGTCACTCTCCCTCCCCCTCACTCTCTTGTCCCCCTTGCTAGACTATACTTGGGTGTTTTCTATTGTGTGGCCATGTAGTGGTTATATGTTGGTTTCATATTAGTATTGAATACATTGGATACAACTGGTCTTTTTTATACCTACAAATAAAGAAATTGAAAAGAAATCTGTAGAAAAATATGACTATTAACAAGCTCTAGATAAGGGGGCAAAGATTAGTTTAATTTAAATAGATATGTCAGATAGCAACATAGAGGAGAGAGAGAGAAATCCATAAGAAGGGCAAATTTATACGAGAGAGATTAGGTAGTAGAGGTCTTTCTAGGAAAGCCTAGTAAAATTAGCTATAAAATGTCTCATCTGATGCCCTGTAATGCAAACCACATGTAAAGAGGAAATTGAATTTCTAATTGAAAACTATCTCTCTGTGCTAGGAGTTTTAAAGGATCAGGACACCACTAACATTGTTCTTTATTTCATGACCCTTAAAGACAAAAGGAACTCAATAATGCTGAAATATTATTAATCATAAGATAACCAAAGAAACAGTACTATAAGCATTATAAACACTAACTTTAAATTTTTAATTTAAATATATTCTCACTGGGGGTTAAGTCACAGTTTCAGAGGGCATGATGCTATGATCATGCTAGTTTTAATGGCTCTATCAGGAAAGCTTACAGCTGGGCTGCTTGACAATTAACAGCCTAGAAAATTATTTAATTGGGTTCTTGCCTCCATTTGGTTGTAAAATACATATATTTCTTAGCTTACATAAGATCTCTCAGTGCCTTCCTAAGAATTCTGTTTTGTCCAAATGTACCGTGAGGAATTAAGTGCAGCACTTACACACTTAACCACAACTTTTGATATTCAACTTCTGTCATCCCCAAATGGTGTCCTGGATGGTGGATATAGCGAAGCTTTTTGTACATGTTTGTTTTTAAAGATGATATTGATTTAAAACTTTAAACATAACCATTTGCTCCAGCAATCCACTACTCTACTAGATATTTCCTCAAAGAAAAAAAAGACACCTGCTCTCAAAAGTTTATAGAAGAACAATTCACAATGGCAAGAATGTAGAAACAACACAAATGCCCATCAATGCATGAGAGGGTTAACAAAATGTGGTATATGTCTACCAAGGAATAATATACAGCCATAAAAAAGCATGGTAAACTAATACCTTTTGTAACAACCTGGATGGAACTGGAAACCATTTTTCTAAGTGAAGCATCAGCAAGAATCAAAAAACAAACACTTCATGTACTATTAAATTTGGACTTATCAATGAACACTCATGTGCACATATGGAAATAAGCGCAAATCAAATTCAAATAGGTGGGAAGGCAGAGCAGGGATCAGTGAATTCACACTTAACAGATACAGTACACACTGTCTGGGTGAGGGGTACCCTTATAACTTTCATTCAAATGGTACAAAAGCACCCTACGTTTGTATCCCCATAATTCTCTGAAATTAGAAAACATGTTTAAGCACCGTATTATTCTAAGTCAAGAATGTGCTCACACTTCCCAATTTAGAACCTTGAGTTAATTCAAAGTCAGTTTTTATAATATAAAAGTCTGTTACTAAGAACAGCCTTGCCAGAGTTTTTCCAATTGTGCAATTAATCCTTAGATAATTTGTTTCAAGCACCATTTTTTATAATGAAATGGAAAAAAACTCTAATAGCCAGTGATGGGATTTATAAACTATATGGGATTTAGCATTTAGGAGGATACCTGCTACTGGTGACTCACATCAGACCCTCAATAAAGCCTTGAGTAACACCTTGAAATTCAATTAAATATGATTAATACTTACTCAATAGTTAATATGTGTTAGATTCTATACTACTAAACTGAAGCTTCGTTTAACCATACTTTCATTCTATTGCCATCAAATGTGTAGGGAATTTGCCATGTATATGCCATTTAAAAATATTATACAAGAAAAAATGTATAAGAAAACAGAATACATGCCCTCAGGGAACTGTCTCATGGCAACATGTGTCAAAATTTTAATTTAGAGTTGACAGCTGATTAGATCCAAGAGATCATGCCTTATTCATTTTGTTTTCTGAGGGAGTGATGTAGCCCCCTTCTTAAAGGCACCCAACGGGTATTTGGGGACTGGAATGAGACTATGAGTAATTTCTCACCTTATAGCTAGAATAGACATTTAAAGGGAAATCTTTCTATTTCCAAAATAGCTCCCAGGAGGGGAAATTAATGCTTTATATGTTAATTACTATTATTCTCAACTCACAAGAATCTTTGAATTTGTGCTAAAGTTCTGTTCTCAACTATTCTCAAACTCAGACCTGGTTTCAAAGTCACGTATTCAATTAATATATAAAAGAGACTAAATTTTTATATTTCATGGCAAAACATATAAAATATGTTTTCAATGAATTATTTTCTTAGCTTTCTGGTTAACTTTTTAATTGATCTTTTTTAAAGATATCACTTATTCAAATGTCAGCTGCTGCTAACCTAATGGATTATATGAAGGTAATTTTTGTGTTTGGTAATAGGACGTAGGGAAATGACCTAGTTTTTTCATTCCAGCTTAATTAAAAATCAGTTGCTTCATTATACAGTGCTTTATCATGATAAAAAACTACCCACCTATACATATAAGCTATTAGTGTAGTACCTGGCATACAGTACATTCTTCATAAATATTAATTCCTGTTGTACTTCTGTGGAAACATGGATTTATCCTCAAGGGGTTTTCTCAATGGTTAGAGAATCTGATCAATTATTCTCCCTACCAATTCTCCATTAAATGAAATAGCTTTTATGTTTATGCCTCTCTTCATTCTGAACCATTAGAGATAATTGCCAAAGCTTTTGGAATAGAGCAAACTCTAAATATCTACATAAAACAAAAAAAAAAATCATGTACAATTTAGTATCAAAAATCAACTCCTACACTGTAAGTTTTTAGATTACTTTCTACAAAACTGTAGTTTTAATAATCCACAATTTAAAATCCACGGCAGTTATTTTAATCACACAGAATAATGGTCACTGCAGATACTCTTTAATATGTCTAGGGTCATAGCAATTTGCCAATAAATATTAGTAAATATTTTATATATCCTCAGTATCTATTTTATAAACAGATTAAAAAGCAAACAGATTATCTGAGTGAGAAAGACTACCTAGTTGATATGAAACTCCAAAAGCCATCCAAATATTCCGTGGAACAATACTGGAGAAAAACAGTATATAAGAGCTCTAACACAGATGTTTAACGGAAGTAATGGCATAAAACAATTCTGAAAAGTTATTTGATTTTAATGTAATTTCATATTCCTAATTCTTCCCATCCTTCAGTCTACAATCCTTGAAGTTAGGGAATCCATTGGTTCAGGAGAAAGGCAGAATCCAGCAGAGAAAAATAAAATTATATTCTACCTTGACATTCCCAAACAGATTCTTAATGTCCATTTCAGAGACAACACTTGTGAGAAGTCAAAGCTTTTATTTGCAGCAGTGAAATTCTGTCGAGAGGCTGCACTTAGGAGGCCCAGTGAGTCACAGCTGGAAGACTCAGTCACCACAGAGATGATCGATGTTAACTGCAGAATATGGAATGAAGATTTTTTTTTTTTTTAACCAAAAGAGGTAAAAGAAAAGAGAGAAAGTTGAGAGAGGAGAAGGAGAAAAGAAGGGAAGGATCTTTTTAAAACCACTATGATTGAAGGGACTACGAGGGAGAAGTCAGGAATTAAGAAAAAAGCATGGTGCCCGTGTGAAGCCAAGGACCCAGGAGGAAATTATATAAACTTCAGACAGACTGAAGAGAAACCTTTGGGCAGAGGGGGCTTGTGCCGTGGCTCACAGAGGAGAAACACCTGTGGCTGCCGTGAAGGTGAAGCCCTCCTGTGCAGAGTCCCTGACCTTTGATGTCTGAGGCTGTCTCATACTCCAGGACCATTAGCAGTGGGTGTCCACCAAGGCTCAGAGACTGGGGACATCTTGGTCCTCACCCACAGTGGCCCAAAGAAGCCCCGAAGACATCCTGAACACCCCAACCAACCCCACCTCATCCCCGCAGCGTCATGTAAGCTTTCCTGTCTTCTCCAAGAAAAAGAAAGGGAGGGAGGATGGTAAAAAATACTGGACTTGTTCACGTCTAAAAATCTTAAACTGTATAAAAGAACAGGACAAATTACTATGAGAAAGTAAGGCAAATTTTATTTTCTTCCACTATGAGCAGAGATGGAAGTTCATGACGAAGTCCAGCTTAATTACAGAAAAGAAAGTTAAATTTCTGTATATCTACATCTTACAGTATAAATTGTAACAAGTTACATTTTTCTAGATGGTGACTTTGGAACAGGTAGATTGGAAAAGCATTAATTCTCAATAAGAATCCCAAGACAGAGAATTGGAAAACTGGCAAGAAGTCAGTGTGGACTAAAGTGAAAGATGTGGCAGCTGCCCCCGTCCAGCAGCCATATTCCAGGCATTGCTTGACGTTTCACTGTTTTTCAGTTTTTAGCTCATTAGTGAGAAGAGAGAGGCTCCCTGAGGGGCAGAAGAGAAACAGTAAATGGTGGTGGAAAGAGCCCAAGCTTTGCCCAGAGTTAGGCAAAATTAAATCCAATAACCTAACTTGCATCACTAGCTTATGAAAATGCAGAGACACAGAAAATAAAATTCTATTATCAAGACCTCAAGAGAAAAGGTAGTATTTGTTTTTGTGAACTATAAAAACAGCAACAAAAAGCTGTTCTCATTTCTGTACAAAGGCAAAAATATAAACACATAGCTATGTTTAGTCATCCTACAATGAATATGCATTTCAAAACATGTAAACATGGTAACATATAATTTTTGTCAATTAAAACAAATAAGGTGTTAGAGATTCACACATCTTGGGGACCAATATAGAAAATTCTTACTTTGAAGAAACTGCATACATAATTGATACAACAAATTGAGCTTAATATACTTGAAATAAATTGTCCAAGTAACCATACGCAGTCATATATTACTTCTACTACTATGTAGTTATGCCATTATATTGCAGTCACATTAAATTCACATACCAAGATAGGAGTAATTAGAGTTCTCAGGATTGGTTTTAATTTTGGTTCTCCACATGAATTTTCTCTTCCAAACTCCTGCCAGCTCTGAAACTCTCCAGCATGTGCCCATCTCACCCACTGGAGGGCAGAGTTCCAACACCCTTTTTGTTCATGGAGATGAGAAGTCTGTATTATTAAGACTAGTACAAACTGCACACAGCATAGTCTTACAACCCAGCAACCACTTGGCAATTAGAACTAAGATTTGCAAACTTCAAAGAAATCTGAGGTAGCTTCCATTGTAAAGGTAATCCTTTAATTAAATCAAGTTGCATTTTAAATTAATCCTAAATGAATTATTTCCAGGTTTCACATTTCAAATAGTGTCTAACAGACACATCATGCCACCATGTAAACATGAAAAATTAAGTCAGCGAAAATATATTTGTGAACATTATTATTTAGAGCAGGGGACCTGACCTACAATGTTCTCTCTTAATGGTTACACACTTCAGAATACAGTCCCGGGGTCATGAAGACAACCCGTGAAACCACATGTGGACAGAACAGGGCTGCATGTTACTGGTGATTCACTTTGCATGGTTCTGTAGCTTGGACAAATCTTTTGTTTTGATTATGATCTTCTCTCTCTGTATAGGATTCCAAGACCTTAAACACTAAAATCATTGCAAGAAAATAGTTCCCACTTATTCAGCATTTTTTTAAGCAGGTGACTTGGCTTTCCTTATTGAATTTGATTTTTATAAAAGCACTGTGAGACAAAGTATTCTTTCATTTTGCAGATAAGAAAACTGAGGCTTGGAGAAACCAAAAATTTGTCCAAATACACACAGCTAGTAAAAAGAATAAAGATGTGTCCGTGAAGATAAATGCTCTACTCCTTATACTAGCAAGAGAATCTTCAGCATTTAGTATGGTGAGAAATCCAATGCACGTATATGTTTTAACAGGTTTAAATTATAATCAAAATACATTTGGAATGATGCAGAACCAGGGAAAGGCCAAAGTCTAAGATCTGGAAACCTCTAAGGCTCATTGACATGGAGGATTATCTTTACATGTTTTAGTAAAAATAATTTTTTTTTTAATCATACACAGATCATGTATACATTAATGCATTTATGGGGTACAATGTGCCGATTTCATATAAAATTAGGAACGCTTACATCACACTTGTTAGTACAAACCTCATCTCGTTTACTTATTGTGTTAAGACATTTATACTCTATACTTAATAGACCCGACATGTACCCTTGCATTATGCACTATAGGTGTGATCCCACAATTCATTCTCCCTCGATCTGTCCTCCCCCCTCCCCTCACATTCCCCCTCTTCCCTCCTTCACTCTGGGCCATAGTTGAGATCTATTCTTCATGTGAAAGTGTAAGTGATTGTGAATTGGTTTCATAATAGTACTGAGTACATTGGATACTTTTTCTTCCATTCTTGAGATACTTTACTAAGTAAGATATGTTCCAGCTCTATCCATGTAAACATAAAAGAGGTAAAGTCTCCATCTTTTTTAAGGCTGCATAATATTCCATGGAATACATATACCACAATTTATTGATCCATTCATGGGTCAATGGGCAATTGGTTTTCTTCCATGACTTGGCTATTGTGAATTGAGTTGCAATGAACAATCTGGTGCAAGTATCTTTGTTATAAAGTGATTTTTGGTCTTTTGGGTATACACCTAGTAGAAGAATTACAGGAACAAACAACAGGTCTACTTTTAGATCCCTGAGTATTATCCATACTTCTTCCAAAAGGGATGTATTAGCTTGCACTCCCACCAGCAGTGCAGAAGTATTCCCTTTCTCCACATCCACACTAACATCTGTAGTTTGGGGATTTTGTTATGTGAGCCACTCTTACGGGAGCTAAATGATATCTCAAAGTGGTTTTGATTTGCATTTCTCTGATGATTAAAGATGATGAGCATTTTTTCATGTGTCTGTAGGTCATGTGCCTAT
>CAUYPK010131730.1:0-12047 GCA_963574355.1 Loris lydekkerianus
TGCAAACCAAAACTACTTTGAGATACCATCTAACTCCAGTAAGAGTAGCCCACATCACAAAATCCCAAAACAATAGATGTTGGCGTGGATGTGAAGAAAAGGGAACACTTCTGCACTGCTGGTGGGAATGCAAGCTAGTACATTCCTTTTGGAAGGAAGTTTGGAGAACACTCAGGGATCTAAATGTAGACCTGCCATTTGATCCTGCAATTCCTCTCCTAGGTGTATATCCAAAGGACCAAAAAATCATTTAGGAATAAAGATTATTTGCACCAGATTGTTCATTGAGGCTCAATTCATAATTGCCAAGTCATGGAAGAAGCCCAAGTGCCCATCAACCCATGAATGGATTAATAAATTGTGATATATGTATACCATGGAATACTATGCAATGGAGACTTTACCTCTTTTATGTTTACATGCATGGAGCTGGAAAATATTCTTCTTAGTAAAGTATCTCAGGAATGGAAAAAAAAGTATCCAATGTACTCAGTACTACTGTGAAACCAATTTATAATAACTCACACTTGTGTATGAAAAATGAAACACAACTTTAACCTAAGATGAAGGAGGGATAATAGGGGGACCACAACTATGGAGCACATTGCAAGTACAAGTTGGACCTATCATGTGTAGAACACAAATGTCCTAATATTATAATTGGGTAAATGAGGTGAAAGCTATATTGATTAGTATGATGTAAGCACTCCAATTTGTATAAATAATCAACACACTGAAATTGGCATAAATGTATATATGATCTATGTACAAAAGACTTAATAAAAAAAAAAAAAGAAAGAAAGAAATCTGGCTTCCCTGTTGGATAGGCCATATGGAGAAGCTAAGTGGACAGAGAGAGGTCTGTGTCTCTTCATTCCAGTGTCCCTGAGTCCACATTTCTGGCTTTCACCAGTCCGGAGCCAGACAAATCACTCCACAGTCTCAGATGCTTAAGCTCCTGCCCTCTGATTGTAGTTGCAGGAAAGACCCCAAGCAAGACCAGCCTGAGCACCTTCCAACTGAACCCCAGTTGACTCACAGAATTGTGAGAACTCATAAATCACTGTTGGTGTAAATCACTGAATTTTGTGGAGCTTGATATTGGCGGAAGATAGCTGAAACATTGTGCTAAAACCTTTGCTCACAGTTGACTGAAGGATCACAGAAGAGGAAAGATGCCAAAAGCTGATACTAAAGCTTTATGCCATGAGAACGGCTTCTACCGTCCAGCTGCCTTTTGTGTGCCTGGTACTGTGCTTACGTATACTATCTCAGAGAAACCGAAAAAGAAAGCTTTATTATCTCCATTTTATGGAAGAGAAAGTTGATGCTAAGAGGAATCTATAATTTTGTCCTAGGTTTTTCCATTAGTCTCTGATGAAGCTAAGATTCATACCTAGACATTTCCTCCAAGACTGACCCTGGCCACCTCCCAGCTCTTTGCACCCTGGTGGAAATTACTCCCCTTTGTGATGAACATTTGTTCTCTCTGCGGTCACATCCAATCAAACAAGGACGACACCCCCAGCTTCCCTGGGGACCAGACACTCCACTCCCAGTGTGTGTGCTTTGGATGGCATTCTGCCCCTGTGATCTTGGCCTCAGCTTACAGGTACATCCCCTTTCCCAAGACAGAGTTCAAGTAGGGGCAAGGACAGTGAGATTTACTGGGAAGATGCTCTGCTCTTACTAGACTTAATACAATGCACTGTGTGCCCCACGCGTGCCCTTCAACCACATCAGGCTTTTTCCTCCCCAGCCTATGGCATCCTTACTGTTTCTTTGAGGACATCCTTTACCCCTTGCTTACCACCTTCTCTTTGTGTGCAACCGTTTTTCTTCTTCAAGATTCAGTTCATGTCTCCACCTGATTCAGCCTGACTGAGTTCCCCTCCCATGCCTTCACCCCTGGATCTGAGTTAGCAATCATTGTTTTGTGCCTCTGTTGTTGCTATAACATACTCAGTTACATCACCAGTCATCTTGCTGGAAAGTTGCAGGATGGCTATGTCAATTCTGATTTATCTGCCTGCCTTTTCTACCATTCAGCAAATTCTTCAAGGCCCACAGCATGTCCTAACCATCTTTGCATCCTTATCATCTTGCATAATGCTCAGTTCAGTAGATGATAACGTTAAATTAAATGAACAATGAATGAATGGACAATAGCCAGGCTCCTGTGGCCTCCTTCACTGGCTTTGTTTTCCCCATGGGATTTAATAGCAAATAACCAATGAAAATCTCAAGTTCTGATCTTGGCTTTCCAGGTCGTCAGGTTGTTGATGGTTGTTGATGCTGGCAGGTGTGAGGGCTTAAATGTTGGTTACTACTGGGTTTGAGAGACAATAAATAACAGTGTCTTCTTTCATTCAGTTAAAAGCCAAGAAACAAGACCAAGAATGTAAGGATTAAAATGTTACTTTCATCACAGTCAAAATCAGCAGAGAATATGACTTTAATTTGAAGGCTAAATTGGGCTTTTGTATTCTCTCTCCCATAGGGAGGACTTGAATCTGCAGAGCACACCATTCATTCAAAATTGCTGCCTTCTCCATCTTCATGGAAGAGAGAAAAGAAACAGAGAACCCTTCAGTTTGCAACAGTTTGAGAGTTTTGATCCACACATTCAAAAAACATGGACCAATAGATGTTAATTCCTTACGAATCCAATCACATATCTACCCCTTTCCCCAGGTGGAGAAGTTACAAGGGGCCCAAGGAAGAGACCTGAGTATTACCTAGAGCAGTGGTTCTCAACCTTCCTAATGCCTCCTAATGCGGCAACCCTTTAATACAGTTCCTCATGTTTTGGTGACCTATACAACCATGAAATTATTTTCATTGCTACTTCATAACTGTAATTTTGCTACTGTTATGAATTATAATGTAAATATCTGATATGCAGCATGTATTTTCGTTGTTACCAAGGGGTTGCGACCCACAGGTTGAGAACTGCTGACCTAGAGGAATCCCTTCTTAGAATTGTGAAACCAGGGACATGCATGTGCATCATGTGAAAGGACATACAAGAATCAGGGACTCTGGAGCCCAGTAAGTTGGTGGTATGTTCATAGAGAAACAGGTGTGTGCTGGTTTCTTTGATGGTTGGAGGAAACAACCAAAATACCCAGTGAAGCTGCAATCATGAAGTGCTTATGTGAGTACCTGAAAACACTGATTAGAAATTTAAAAACCATGCATTTTATCCACTCAAGCAATAATATTTATGGCATGTAGAATAACAATGCTCTTTGCTAATGTATCCAATGACATTTCTAAACTATGAACAATTACAGTGTTCCTTAGTTTACTTAGATATGTGGTAATTTCTTATTTTTAATGGAAAATGCTGAATGTTATACTACAATGTTCAGTCTGAAATAAATTTTTTACACTATTCAGAAAACTTTGGTGTAGGGAAGAGGAGTGCAACCCTGGGTTACTGCCTATTCTATTTTTAAAAACAGCATGTAGTGGATGGATTGTGCCATTGCAGACTTAACTTTCCTTTTAGGTTACAAGTAGGGAGAAAGCAGAATTATATTTTAAAACAAACTGGCTCTTAAAACTGAGATTTAAGTGTAAATAAGGTCAAGACATCTAACTTCCCTGAAACTCAGTCCCCTCATTCCCATCTGTAAAACAGGGATGTTAGAATACCTACATCCCTGGGTTGAAATATGAATTAAATGAGACAAAGTGCACAGAGCTCTCTAGGACAATAGGCATTGAACCAGGTGCTTGATAAACATTTTAAAAGCAATTAGCAAGTCATCCCATGATGACTGTAATGTTACTACCCCCTCCAGGAGCCAGGGGCTTCTGGGGAAGTCTGATTTCATGTTGCTGGTGTTCCTGCCCTGATGTGGGCTTACCCCTCTGAACACAACACAGCTACTAACTACTATGGCGTTACAGAAGGTCACCAAGGCTGACACTTGGAAAGAGTGGGAGGAAAAAAAATTTCAAAGGTTTTTCTCTTAAGCCATGTGCGAAGGGAACAAAACTGGAACTGTTCTAGTGATATGAGAACAGACATACTCAGGACTTAGGGACAATTAGGAACTTTGGGAAGGAAAGTCTTTTCCTATAGCGCATATGCATAAGCCAGTAGCTACACAAAGCAAGATGCCACACTGAACACCATGATATAACATTTCAGCATTATTTATTTATATCGAGTATGCATATTCAAGTATGCCAAAAGCTAAATATGTAATTTAGGCTGCAAGCTGTACAGCCCCAGGGACACGAATATCAGATAAGAGATGATCTGAAAGAATAATCATTGCCTATTTGAAAATTTTCTATTACCATTTGTTTATAATCCAGCTTACCACAGTTGGCAGTTTGGACAGTGAACAGAGAGAAAACAACTAGACAGCCTGGCAGAAGCACAGTTTTGTAGCAAGTTGTCATGGTTCTCATATCAAAGTACAATTGATGCATCCAAAGTTGTGTTTCCAGAAAGATGAACATACATACCTGTCTTCAATGTGATGTTTGAGTTTTTCATTTCCTGATTGGAATATGCAGATATGTGACTTGCAGAATTAATTGACCACAAATACTACTAAAATTACATACTAGATGGGAAGTCTTTTGAGAGCAGGAATTATATTTTCTAACAGTTGAGTCTTCCTTAGCCCCCACTACAATGGCTTAGTCCAGTGTTTTTCAACCTTTTTTTATTTCACGGCACACTTGAACCTGTAGTTAAACTTTGGTGGCACACTTAAATTATGTTCATCAAAAAAAAAAAAAAAGAAAGAAAGAAAGAAAGAGAGAAAAAAGAATATAATGTGCTTTGAACTTCTTTCAAAAATGATTTAATTAATGATCTTTTAAAATTTTCACAGCACACCTAAGATTCTCTCATGGCACAACAGTGTGCCACAGCACACCTGTTGAAAATCACTGGCCTAGTCAAATCTCAATACATATTGAATTAATATAAATACATTTAAACAGGCTTTTAAGTATAATAGATGCTAAACTGTTTTCCATATTTTTCCATATAAAAGAAAGTGAGATATAAAATACACATGGTATTTTTGACTAAATGTAATTTTCAAACAATAAATAATATCTTCCCTGTACCGCTTCTTGATAGGGATGTTGACACAACCAGAAAGGCAGGTTCAGATCGTTGGAGAACCCCCTGGGATGCTGTGGGCATGCTCAGAATTTCCCAACACTGTATCCAGTATCCAAACCTTGTTCCGGATGGGAATGCCCAGTCCCTGCCTTTCTCTTGCTTTCCTCAATAAGGCAAGGATTTTACCGTTGTGTATATGTCAGATTTCCCCATGGGAAAGGAGAAACAGCAGCTTATCAAAGGTGATCAAAATATTATCTCAAATGAAGCAGTGTTAGATGAAAAAAGAAAGAACCAATAATATTCCCTCTTTGCCTGTGCTCAAAAGTGTCAGAAAGAAAGACTGTTACAGTACTCTAACATTTTACCATTAGAAAAAAATGCTCCCTTCTGCCAGCAGTGCCAGATTTACTATCCAATGTCACAAAAGAGAATAATTACACTCTACCATCTTGTTTTTCTTCCAGCTAAACTGATAACCAGAGCTACACAACTCAGTCCTGGAAAATTCCGAAATGAACAGCATGGGAAGTGGGTCACCTGTGATCAGAAGCGGGGCTGAGACGGTTTAGTGAAAGTTAAGTATTCTTCTGTTTAATTTCCTCCAGGATTTATGAAGGCAAAGCCACCATAAAGTTTTATTTCCCCAGACATTCTCCGAGCACTCCAGGCACCAGGGCTGTGGAATGGTCTCTAGGATTTGTTTGTTGCAGCTTCAACTTGAACTCTCTTTCTCTGCTGTGGTTCACTGCCAGTGCCTCACTGTCCTGTCACGATGACCCAAAGTCGGAAATGGATAGCCAACACAAACAGCTTCCCTAGGAAATTCATGTACTTATTAACCAGAGAAAAATGAATACCTTTTTAAAACCATGTGTCTGAGAAGCCTCTGAATGATTTCTATAAGGCACAGATAACAGAAGAAAAATCCCAGCAGCAAGTAGGAGACAAGTAGATAGGATCATCTCAGAACAGCTAAAATGAGACTGAGAACAATACGGAGCTTTGATTGATAAAGTGATTTAAAAATTAAAAGAGCAGAGTCTATCTGTGAGCTAAATGCCAGTTACTAGAGATTGATGGATGGCACGAGTCTTCTTCTCTTTGTGCCATTTCAGATAAAGATGTGTTTTCTTTTAGAGAGAATCTTTATAAGACAATTGCTCGACTAGGAAGGAATGTGTGTGTGTGTTTGTGTGTACACACGTGCATGGGCACGATCACTGCAGCATCTCAGAGCAGGGCTCTATACCTGGAACGAGAGGCTGCTTCCTAGCTCTCTGCAAGCTGCCTGAACCTCCCACCGCTTGTGCATAGATAACGTATTTTAAAAACATCTCCCCTGGTTGAGCCTTTATTTCCAATTGTGCCTCTGCACCCCATGTAGCCAGCATGATTAAGGGAGAAGTGATTGTGTGAACCTCCACATCCATCGTGTCATTGGCGTTGGAGAGCCTCACTGAAAAATTAGCCCTCCTCCTTCCCTCAACTTGCATTTTCCCAGCCTTGAGACAATATGGGAAGCTCTTAGCTGGGAGAGAAGGGAACAAAGGGGCAAGGAATTCAATAAAAAAAAGAGATCCCAGGGAAAATGAAATATTGTTTCTCTATCTGTATTGCTCTTTCTCTCCACTCAGCCAGAGCATTAACCACTTGTCTGCTGCACCACAAGACGGGATCGTCTCTGGAATTTGCCTGCAAGAAGACTGAAGTCTTTGAAGCATCAGGGGTGTCCATTGTGATAGTCTGGAACACAAGAAGTTAAACAGGACGTAAAAATGACAGGCAAAATATGAAAAAGCACCAGTAATTCCCACATCTTTGGAAACTTCCCTAGTATACCTGCTTAATTAACTTTACATACAGGCTCAAAGACTTATTAGATTTTTTTCATATTTTCTGTGTACACTTGAGGATTTCCTATAATTCTATACAAAGTCATTTATTTGTGTATGTCTGCATTTTTCTAGAGAGAGGATCCATAGTAAGCATCAGTATTTTTAAAAGTTTATGACCCTTAAAGTTAAAAAGCACTGGGCGGCGCCTGTGGCTCAGTGAGTAGGACGCCGGCCCCCTGTATGGAGGGTGGCGGGTTTGAACCCGGCCCCTGTCAAACTGCAACAAAAAATAGCTGGGCATTGTGGTGGGTGCCTGTTGTCCCAGCTACTCGGGAGGCTGAGGCAAGAGAATCAAATTACCTAAGCCCAAGAGTGCCACAGCACTCTACTGAGGGTGACAAAGTGAAACTCTGTCTCTAAAATTTAAAAAAATAAATAAATAAATAAAATAAAGTTAAAAAGAACTGCAATAAAGTATGAACCACCTATTTTCTGTTAACTTTCTCAATTGAAGAGGGTACATTTTCCAGCATTGGGCATTAGGGGCTGAGAGACAAATTCTATGAAATGTTTCCTTAGGTCAAGAACAGATAAAACACACATAAATGAGAAAACAGATGCTGAATTAAAAGACAAAAGAGAACAGGGTGAAGGATGCTAGATTTATAGGGACATTTTTTGCTTAGTTCATAATTGCCACTTAGATTCAGGCAAAACATATAAGATGCACAGTGTATGAATTTTTGTGGTTTTTAAAGCTATCTATCTTTTAAATTGTTTTCTTTTTAATTTCCTCTTATTTCAATTGTTTAGAGAAAAAAAAATAGACTAATGAACTCATTTAAAATTTCCCCAGTTAGTATATTTAAAGAAAGTTAATTAAACTAGGAAAATTGTAGAGTGGTAAAGTTGTTTCCGGTAAAGCATTTTTTAATGAAAAGAGTTATCAATATACCTTGCTATAAGCAGGCTGGCTTGCAGTCATTGAAATTTTTAATCTGTGTACATTAATCTTAACCTGAATATTTCTTAAATAAGCTTAAAAATAATAAGCTTAAAAAAGTCAGAGTCCACGTATATGTTTTGGAGTGGAATGTATTAGCTACAATAAATATACAGATGTTTGGAATAAGAAAGATACCCTCAAGTATTAGGATTAAAGGAAAGAAGGCCTCTTGTCAAGAACTGAACTCCAATATTGATTCATCATTTGTCAGAATGGAGATACAAAGTCAGACAACTAAGTTCGCAAATTCATCCTAGAAAAAGTGCTACATACATTGCAGAATAACACGATGGTCACCTTCGAAGCACCACCCCTGGGAAGCTATGCACTGATGCCAGCATTTCTTCCACCCTTCACAGCACTTTTTCTAGGGTGAATTTGTGAACTTAGTTGTCAGACCTCATATGTCAAGTAACCTTAAAGAGACCAAAAACAATCATTCATGATCAAAACACTCACCAACCCAGAAACAGACGGGAACTTCCACAATCTGAAAAAGGGCATCTATGCATTTATGAAAAACACAAACTAAGCTCATTCTTAGTATAAAACACGAAACACTTTAGCTGTCTTCCTAAGAACAAAACAAGGGTTGTCTACCCTGTGGCATCTATTCAACATTGTACTAGAGATTCTAGCTAGGGCAATTAGTCAGAAAAGGGAAAATGTAAAGATATCTCCATTCATATATAATATAATCTTCTATGTAGAAAATCCTAAGTAATTCATAAAAAAAAACTATTAGACCTAATAAATGAATTCATCAAGATTGCAGGATACAAAATCAATACAGAAAAATCAATTTTATTTCTTACAATAGCAGTGAACAAACTGAAAATGAAACTTAGAAAACAATTCCACTTACAAAAGCATGAAAAATATCAAATATTTAGGAATAAATTTAACAAAAGAATTCTGTAAACTATACAACAAATAAGACCTAAATATTTGGAAATAGATCCCATGGTCATAGTTCAGAAGACATAATATTCTTAAGACGGCAATATTCTCCGAACTGGTCTTCAGATTCAACACAATTCCTATCAAAATTCCATTTGGGCTTTCTCTCTCTTTATTTTTTTTTTTGGCAGAAATTGACAAGTTAATTCTAAAATTAATATGGAAATAAAAGAACCCAGAATGGTTAAAACATCCTTGAAAGGGAAGAACAAAGTTGGAAGACTTATATTTCCCTATTTCAAAACTGATTGTAAATCTACAGTATTCAAAATAATTAATACTGGCATAAAAATAACAACAAAGTAGGTCAATGAAATAGCTTTGAGAATTAAGAAATAAACCCCTACATTTACAGTCAATTGATTTTCAATGAGAGTGCCGAGACAATTGAATGGAGGAAGTCTTTTCAACAAATGGTGTTTGAACAACTGGATATCCACATGCAAAAGAATGAGGTTGAAACCACCTCACACCATTCAAAAACTCAAAATGGATCGTAGACCTAAATGTTAAAAAAACTATAAAACTCTTACCAAAGAAAAAGTATAAATTGTCCTGACCTTGAATTAGACAATGGGTTCTTAGCTATAGCAACAGAAACACAAACAGCCAAAGAAAAAGCACATGACTTGAACTTCAAAATTAAAAACTTCTGTGCACTGACTTTTTCAAGAAAGTCAACAGGAGCCCACAGAATGGGAGAAAATATTTGCAAATCATGTATCCATAAAAAATCTAATACACAGTTCTTAATGACTTATTAATGAAAAGACAAATAACTGATTAAAATATAAACAAAAGTCTCGATAGACATTTCTCCAAAGAAGATATACAAATGGCCAATACCTGGCTGGGCAGGGTGGCTCACGCCTATAATCCTAGCATTCTGGGAGGCTGAAGCAGGTGGATTGCCTGAGCTCACAGTTCAAGACCAGCCTGAGCAAGAGCGAGACCTCATCTCTAAAAATAGCTGGGCATAGTGGCAGGCACCTGTAGTCCCAGCCACTCAGGAGGCTGAGGCAAGAGAATGGCGTGAGCACAAGAGTTTGAGGTTACTGTGAGCTATGATGCCATGCCACTCTACCAAGGGCAACAAAGTGAGACCCTGTCTCAAACAAAATAAAATAAAAAGACCAATAACCATAAGGAAAAAAAACTTCTACATTACTAGTCACTAGTGAAATGCAAATTAAAGCCACAAGAAAACACCACTGCTTTGCACTCACTAAGTTGGCTAACATTAAAAAGTCAATGAAAAAATGTTAATAAGGATGTGGAGAAACCGGAACACTTACACACTGCGGGTGGGATTGTAATGGTGACACTATCACTGTGCAGCCACTTTGGAAAGAGTTCAGCAGTTCCTCAAGATGTTAAATGCGATTGCTATATGACCCAGCAATTCCATTATGTATAGATCCAAGAGAAGTAAAAGCACATGTACACACAAAAATATGCACACAAACGTTTATGGTAGCACGATTCATAATAGCCAGCAAATATAATCAACATAAACATCCATCAAATGATAAAAGACAAAATGTGAAATATCTTGGGTTATTATTGACCATAAGAGGAGTAAAGTGCTGATCACAGTACAACAAGAATGGGTCTTAAAAACATTATGCTCACATTATGATCACATGTTGTATGATTTCATTCATATGAGATGTCCAGAATAGGCAAGTTCAAAGAAACAGAATGGGATTAGTAGTGTCTAGCAATAGATGGGGAGAGGAAATGCAGAGTGACTGCTAATGAGTTCAAGATTTCTCTTTGTGCTGATGAAACTTTTCTGAAATTAGATTTACAGATTGTTATACAACCCTATGAATATGTTAAAATCATGTATTTTAGTATACAAAATTGTATATTTTTAAAAAAGAAAGAGAGTCCAAAAAGTTCTCAGGTTGGTAAGCTGTGATCCAGTTGAAGATACTAAGGTTTTAGCATATTTTAAAATCGCATTCTCAGCTTACTTGGGCTGTACAATAAATTAAGCAATTAATGTGTTGGTCATCAAAGTGAGTGTATTAATCAGAAGTCTATCCATGGCGTTCTCTTATAGGTTGGACTATTTTTTCTAATTCTTCGTTCCCTAGAATAATAAGAGTAAAAGATCAAACTATTTAAAATTGCCATTTTGTGTTAAGTAAAAAATATCAGCAATTTTTTTGTGGCTTAACCTAATACCCCCATGCCTTTTGCCATGTAACTTTGCTGTGTGCTCCCACTGGAGATGGGGTATTCGTCTTCATCCCTTTGATGTTGGACTTGCCCAGGAGATTCACTTTGTTTGGTATCTGAGATATTAGTAACTGTCACAAGCAGAGAGTTGAAATGTGTGTGTGTGGTTTGGTTTGTGCAGCAATTGTTCACTATGAGTACGTTCCCCGGATGGTCATTAGTCCCATGTGGGTGAGATATATATGAAGTAGACTGAAGTTAACTCCCATTCTCAAGGTTGGAGTCTGAAACCTCCTAGCTTGGAGCTTGGAAGCTCCTAGCCCACAGAAACTGCCCTTCATTCTACCTGCAGACTCAGCAATATGAAAACAATTGTTTTAGTTGTAAGCCATTGAAGTTTTGAAGTTGTTAGTTGCTAAGAGGCTATCGCTACTACTATATCATCTACTCAGTTAGCAAGGAAGAGCAACCAAAGCAAAAGTAGACAGTGTCTGTCCAGGCAATTTTCACAGGCAATGGAGTCTTATTAAACAGACTTCAAGGCCGGAGGTGGCTCATGCCTGTAATCCTAGCACTCTGGGAGGCCGAGGTGGGTGGATCACCTGAGCTCACAAGTTTGAGACCAGCCTGAATCAGAGCAAGAGCTCATCCCTAAAAACAGCCAGGCATTGTGGTGGGTACCTGTAGTTCCAGCTACTCAGAAGGCTAAGGCAAGAGGATCACTTAAGCCCAAGAGTTTGAGTTTGAGTTTGCTGTGAGCTGTAATGCCATGGCACTACCAAGCACAACAAAGTGAGACTGTGTCTCAAAAAAAACAGCATCTTACAAGGGTACATGTGAAACTTACTAAATGTAGAATATAAATGTCTTAACACAATAACTAAGAAAATGCCAGGAAGGCTATGTTAACCAGTGTGATGAAAATATGTCAAATGGTCTATTAAACCAGTGTATGGTG